>JANHFX010015602.1:150205-164728 GCA_027560015.1 Chloroceryle amazona
CACCTACTGCCCAGTGACATCTTCCTCTCTCTCCACAAAGGGAAAATCATATCAGCAGGCTTATCCAAGGACAGAAATGTATCTTCCTTCATAACATCCAAAATCATTTGAGCGTGTCCTTAAATCAGGCATTAACTCCTTGTACTGATAATTCAAATGAGGGAAGCTTTGTACTGTTGCTGAAAGCCCCATTTTAATGAAACACACGCTGGGTGTTTCTCTCTTTATGGAAAGTAAAGAGCAAACAGTAAAATACCTCTTTAGGGGAAATTCCACTCCTATTTTGATGTGCTTCAGATCTTTATATGAATCATAAGAATGAAGATAGTACCTTTTGTTATGTCTATGATAGCCCCTAAAAGAGTGGCTTTTTTGAACAGCCAGGCTCTTAAAGATACCATAAATGAATTAAGCTAAACATGACCTAGGTAGGGTTTCCAAAAGAAAGGAGATCTACATATCTGTAGCATAACAATGACACTACTGTGTGTGCTGGCTATGCCTCGTGCACTCACAAAGTAGCCAGATCCTGCTGGGGCCACCTCTGCAAATACTTCCTACGTACTTTGAGTGACAGCCACTCTAAATGCCAAGTCACTCACAGCTTTAGTATCACTCCGTGTAAAGCTCCTTACACGACCCATTTGAGAATGGAACAGTCAGAGATGTGTCCCAAGTCCAGTTTAACAGTTACCTGTACACTTAGGTTGCTGCTACACACTGACAAGGAGGTAGGGAAGTGTAATGCACCTTGGCAGTTGTCATTTTACAGTAATCAACAATTTATGTCAAGCCTCCAGCCATTAGAGGAGTCTTGTTTAGTGAAGTATTGGTAGAGAAGCCAAGAAATCAAAACACTACAGCTGGGATGTTTCAAGAACTCTAGGTTAGAGCAGAGACGCTCTGGAAGGACTGTGTGTGAATTTGTTTTTGCACTGATCACAATGTCAGAATAGCAAATATTATTACTGAGCCACTTGCTTAATATATTCAGAATATGGTCTAGTTTAAGTGAAAAGAACCTTCAACCCCACTTCACCTTCATCAGTATCATAATTCTATGTTTCAAAGTTCATACACATTATTTACTGTCACAGAAAGCTTCTTGAAAAGCCTAAAATTATTTGAAAACTGCTACAGGAAAAATATGAGATTGCATTTTTAAAGCTCATGGGAAAAATCTTGTTCAGGAGTGGAGAATAGATGGAGTAGCAAACCTGATAGATTTTAGCATAGGTGAAACATAGGATTCTGCAGAAGGGAGCTGAAGCATTCTCTCTCCTTTTTTTTTTTGTATTTATAATGGAAAACTTTCATTACAATGGAAAATTTGAATATTCTTTGTACATTGCCATTCTACAGTGATGAGACTGAATTTCACGGAGTTGCTCTGAACAGCTCAAAAGGAAAAAGAAAAAAGAAAACCAGACTTTATATGAAATGTACAAGATGGTCTGTGAGAAAAATAAAACAATTTGTTTCAGGTAGTCTCAGCTATCATGATTCATCACATTAAGCCTTTTGTAAGATAAGAAAAGCCTCACTAAGAAGCCTCTCCCACTTGTGCTGAGGAAGATGCTTTTAGCTGATGCCTTGTACATTTCAGTTTCCATACAAGCACAGCCTTCTGGAGTAACTTTCACCATGTTCCAAATCGTGTAAAGTTCCCATTAAATGGGAAACTGTAGCTACTGGCCCTACAAGAGACTGCAGAGCTGGGCAACATGTCTTATTCATAATGGGCAACTGCATTGTTGAGGGATATAAATTAATGGATTTTTTGAATACGACTTTTCCCTCCTATTTTTAAGACATGGAACTTCTGCATGGTTAGTCCTATTCTCAAGACTAAGGAACTCCAATTTGTACTAACACAGGTGATACTTTAACAGTCCCCCCAATATAAACAATGCTTCTCAGCTATCAACATACATTTATTTATTAGATTCATAGTCTTGTTGCACTGTAAATGTCTGTGCCAAGCACGTGGCAAGTCTCTGGAACTTCAGGGTATGGATTTTGCCCGTAAAAGTATGCAAAAATTAAGATGTTCATCTATTGTGTATGTGGATTATTTGAAAGCTTTGAAAATGCAACAACAGGCTGGATAGTTTATGATGTTGCAACTTCTTATAGAATTTCCCATTTTAGAAATGGATTCTAGCACTGTCTGGAAGAGGACTGAAAAAAAAAAGATAAATATTATAAAACTTTGTAACGTCTTCAGAAAAACTCACTATCAGAACAGTGTGTTTTGATGCTTATTTTGTCAAAGGTAGGTTCTTTTTCAGAACTGAGGGGAAGGTCCAGGGTTCATTCATTTTCTGGTTTGTTCACCCTGTTTTGATCTCTGCTGCAGCCATTAGGAACTGGAAGGACAGGAGTGTGAGAAAAAATGGTTTAAATTCTGCCACTTTTTGTTATTTAGTTTTAAGATCCAGGCTCTGAAAATGGTTGGGTTTTTTTGCAATGCTAAAGAATTACCTGGGCTAATCAGTGTTGCTGTGAATGAAATTTGATTTAGAAAGAAAACCAAGCATATTTAAAGCAAACTATCCCTTTATAATTCTAGTAAAATCTAATAAAACAAAATAAATGAGACAAATGTTGAGAAGAGATGATAAGTCAATCTAATTTGGCTTTCTCAGGAGAAGACACAGAGAAAGCAGACTCATGGTGGTTCAAATTCCTGTTATGGATGTAAAAAGAAAACATAGTTCTAACCATATAAACAAGAAATGATGGACACAATTATTTAAAAATGCTGTTGACATAAATTGTCAAGGTATTTAGATTTCTAGTGGATAGACTGAACTAAAAGTTGGTCACCACGTTGTCAGGTAATTAAAATCATACCTGGAGCTATTTAATTTTCAAGAAAAGATTTTTGTGAGGTTAACAGAGATGAGTAGATGGATACAGACTTAAGACTGACTTTTTTAATCAATGATGGATGAGTACCAGACACAGATTTAACATTATGAATCCTATACCAGAAACACACTTTTCTCCCCTTGTAACTTCCACATGGAAATATGCATGTTCCTTTCCCTCCTTCCTGAATTAGTGACCTCAAAACTTGCTTCAAAATGAGTGTTTTAATGGGGTGTGTTTGGCTTAGGTTTTTTAGGGGGATGGATGAACACTTCCAAAAGGATTTGCTTTCATTCCACCATGGAATGAAAGTAAATTCGGCAATCTTGAAAGCTGCCCTGAAATGGAACCATCAGTTTTTGGTTAGCGCTATTCAAACAACCCTCTGCTCTTTGGTCAAGCATCACCTGCAATAACAAATCTCACCACTCAAAAGCCACTGCCTCAAAAGAGGTCTTAATCTAAGGACTTCCTTAACTCTTTCAGAAGAGTCTTTGGTGGCACTGTCAAGTGTAGCTCTATCGATGCTATAACTGAAACTGCAGCTAGACAAACAAATCATCTTTTTCTCCTCTAAAATCTGTTTTCACAGCTTGAAATATTCCTGATAATTGCAGCTACGGGTAGAAATAAATACACTGGTCACTTTAAAATCTAAGACTGCTTTGACTGAATAAGTTTTGACTGTAAAGTTTAAAAGAGCACTCATTTCTTGCTGGTATATTATTGCCAACCGTGTGTATATTGCCAATCAAAGGAGAAAAGCACTTTCAACATTAGATTGATATTTGCATCCATTTAATTAGAAGATTAAAAGCATCTGATTGATGAGGGCATGGTGTGTACTTGCTATCAGCCATACTTGAGCTGCTTAAAGTGTCTAGTTCCAGGTCTACAATTGTACTGGCACACTGTTCATTAATGAGCTCTTCTCCAAACTGTGGTTGTTGACTGCATAAAAATTTGCTGGCATCACTGAGAACACCTCCAGTAGGGCAACCGAGTGCATCCTTATGGAAAACATTTTTGCAGATGATATTGTGAATATGGTAAGAAGAAAAAACAAAGGAAATCACTTAAAGCTAATTTCCATTACAGTGTATAACGCTGTAATGTATAAAATGGGCAAATAAAAAGTGCACAATAATTGTCTCTGTTGTTCGTGAGTGTAACAAAAACTTTGGCTCAGGTAGCTTCATTATGTTCTCCTTGTTCACAAAAGTAAATAGATCCATCAGCTAATACAATGGCTTATTATGAAAGGAATGCACAATGAGCATAGTGTTTCATCCAGGCAGCAGATGAGACAGAATGCCTCTTTGAAGCAGTCTTGATGCTTCAGAGGTTTGCTGGAGCTAATGAAGAGAGATGATATGGAAAATTGCCTCCTAGAGGTTGAATTAGTGTGGTCCCTGGGGTTTTCTTCCTCCCACCTCTCTCTTTTGGACAGAGGGAAAGGGAAAGTAAATCATTATGGCCACTGCTATTCTTACATTTCAGAAAGATCATTGTGTTGGGAATCACTCTACACTTCAGTAAAGAGCTGTGTTCTCTAGCACCAGGCTACTCTAAAGTGAAAAGATTCAACTGTGAATACTTTATAAGTATCAGAACAGAAATATTAGGGTTGCCTGTTGCACAGTTCCTCTAAAATACTCAATCTCTCAAGTGGCAGGGAAAAGTACTGAAAGAAAGAGGAAAACTTATCTGAGTAACACGTGGCTCAGGGGCTGGTGCCACAGACAGAATATGGGATTTTTTGATCATGGGGAGGTTTCTATGAACTGGGTCTGCTGGTGATGGGTGGAGTTCATCTGTCTCAAAGGGGGAAAAGGGTCTTCATGTATGAGTTGGGGGGACTCATTGAAAGGGCTTTAAACTAGGTGTGAAGCAGGAAAGGGATAGAACCAGGCTCTCTAGAGAGGAGCCTAAGGGTGGCCTGCCAGTGTTGGGGGTGAAATCAACAGCCCAGCCCAAGAGCATCTCCACCAATGCAAACAGCACGGGCAACAAACAGGGAAAGCTGGAAGCCATTGTGCAGCAGGACAGTAATGACAGAGTCACCATCACAGAAACATGGTGGGATGACTCTCATGGCTGGAGTGCTGCAATGGGTGGCTACAAGCTCTTCAGAAGGGACAGGCAGGAAGGAGAGGTGGTGGGGTGGCTCTGTATGTTAGGGGGTGTTTTGATTGTGTAGAGCTCAAAGACTACGATGGTGTGGTCAAGTGCTTATGGGTAAGGATGAGGGGGAAATCCAACAAGGCAGATATCCTGTTGGGAGCCTGTTATAGACCACCCAACCAGGATGAAGAGGTTGATGAAGTGTTCTACATGTAGCTGGCAGAAGTCTCAAAATTGACAGCCCTTATTCTCACGGGGGACTTCAACTCACCAGACATCTGCTGGAAATATACCACAGCAGAAAGGAAACAGTCCAGGAGGTTCCTGGAGTGAATGGATGAGAACTTTCTGACTCAGCTGGTATGCGAGCCCACCAGGGGAAGTGCCTTGCTAGACCTGCTGTTTACTAACAGAGAAGGACTGTTGGGTGATGTGGTCGTCAGCAGAATAATCCCTTCATAATCCAGAAGGAAGTGGTTAATGAGCTGCTGTGCCACTTGGACACCCACAAGTCTATGGGGCCAGATAAACTCCACCTGAGAGTATTGAGGGAGCTGGCGGAGGAGCTCACCAGGCCACTCTCCATCATTTATCAGCAGTTCTGGTTAACAGGGAAGGTGCCAATGTGATGTCCATCTACAAGAAGGGCTGGAAGGAGGATCCAGGTAACTACAGGCCTGTCAGCCTGACCTTGGTACCAGCAAAGACTATGGAACAATTCATCTTGGAGTGTATCCAAAGAAGGGCAACAAAGCTGGTGAGGGGATTGGAGAACATGTCCTATGAGAGGCTGAGGGAGCTGGGATTGTTTAGCCTGAAGAAGAGCTCTCTACAGCTATCTGAAAAGAGGTTGTAGTAAGCCCAGCATTGGTCTCTTCTCCCTATTAACCAACAGCAGGACAAGAGGAAACGGCCATAAGTTTGGCCAGGAGGAGCTCAGACTAGATATTAAGAACTTCACAGAAAGTAGTTAAGCACTGGAACAGGCTGCCCAGGGAAGGGGTGGAGTCACCATCCCTGGAAGTGTTCAAAAAAAGAGGTGGATGTGGCACTTCGGGACATGGTCCAATGATCATGGAGGTGTTGGGTAGAAGGTTGGACTTGCTGATCTTGGAGGTCTTTTCCAACCTTAACAATTCTATGATTCTATAAAATTAAATGAAAAGTAAAAGAGTGGATCTGTAGGTAGGAATGGCCTGGGAGGGCTCTAAGCATTACAAATCCTTTTTTGTTTTATTTTTTCCCCCTCTTCCCACCAACTAAATGATTACACTTAGGAAACACATGACTGAATTTAACCATATCTACCTCAAAATACCAAACTGCAGTAGACAAGAAACCTCAAGTGATAACAATCTTAAGATTTACTCTGAGCCTGCCAATGATATGGTCCTTCAGAACAAGGACCTAACCTTACAATTTCCTTAATTATGACTTAGAGTGTAAGTGGGAATCATATTTTTGCTTACGGATAAAGAGTAAGTGATCTATATGTAGCATATTATTATAGAACTAATGGGATGGATTTCAACCTTCTTGTTTTTAGAAAACTCTACAAGCAGTTCTAGATTTCAATACATGGACATTTTCAGTAACTAAAGTCTATTCTTCCTGATTATGGTGAAGAGAAACCTTCATCTACTTACCTTTGCAGTTGCCCCGGTAAGCTATTTCCAGCTGAGGGTCTTTGCATTTTGCTCGTTGAAATTCACACCGGGACAGAAAAGTTCTTCCATCAGATGCACAGAGGGATTTCTGAGGGGAACCTGCACAGTCCAGGCTGCATTCTCTGTCTTTGTCTTGGTCCACTCTCAAAAACTAGAAAAAAAAAAATAAATGAATGCTGTAGGAATTCCCATGTAAAAACTGCTCTCTGATTCCCTTCCCCAGGGAAGATTGCCTAAAGCTAAAATGAGAGCTCTGCTGCTTTGGCCTATTCAAATAGGAGCAGATTCATCATATCTGGGGTTATGCAGCTGCTTCTTTGAAATGGGAGTAACTGCAACATTTCTGTAACATTCACTAAATCCACTATCCCAACTGGGGAAATCTCTGGATCTCCTTCGACCATTATGAAACTGGGAATAGAGTCCCAGAAAAAATGGTGATGTCAGAAAGAATCTTCACAACAAAAGTGAGACAGCAATGGAAACGTGTCTGTTTTATTAGCTATGCACTAACTAGGCTGCAATAACAAGCTGAAAAGTCTATTCCAAGATCCAGATAGGATTTTTTACATCAATATAAGCTTATACCCCTCTTATCTCCACTGGCCTCAGCACAAGAGGTCTGAAGCAAAAACGAGTGGTAGAATCTTAGGAAGCACCTTATGAAACACAACAGCTCATTTCTTCTTGCAATTCTCATATTCAAAATTTAAAGACTCCTCAACAAAAGAGAAATTCTGCATATATATTTTAGAAATATTTGTATATTTGACAAATGCAAAGATAGTATTTTATCTTCCGAGCTCCTGAAAAGCAGAAGCTAGGGAGGAGGTGAACTCAGCAAGTCCTTAATGCAAGTCCTCTATTCTTTTGATGTTTCTGAATAAGCAGAAAATTAAGCACAGGATATCAGGAGATAATCATTCTCTTAAGCCCTAGGATGACATCCAGCTGAAGCACTGGTTTCACTGGTGCTACTCCATCATCATAAGACTCAGGCACAGAAGATTTTGAAATTGGGATTAGAAACTGAGACTACGAGGAGGAAAATTTCAAGCAAAACAAAAAGCAGCAGCATTTGAGCAGGAGAGACCAGCAAAAGCTAAAAAATTCAGAAAGCATTTGCTACATATAGTTTCCCTGCATTTTATTATACAAAAAAAAAAAATGTATAAAGAGAGACATAAATCTCTGTAATCTTCATACTTATCTGGGATCTATTTGCATTTCCTATCACTCAACATAAGGAACTACAGGTGACTTTCTGAAGAGTATGCCTGAAAATGGAGACACAATCTCAAAGGTATTTAAAATAATAGTCATAGGGTTGAATTTTGACCAAAATTCTTATATTTTAGAGAAGCAGTAACATAAAAAGGAAAGCTTCCTTTTCCAGGTGTTTTTGAACAATTTTCATTTTTAACAATAATTACCTTCAGAAACAAACTACTCACAAATGATGACAAACCCTAAACCTTTTTTTTCCTGGAATTTAGCTATATAGCTCCAAAAGTGAAGAGGAGATGTTCCTTTTCACCCTGTTTCAGTGCTATTTTGCAGATCCTTCTTGCTGACAGAAATTAATAATTAGCTGAGCTCAGTGAGAAGGGAAAAAACCAGAAGTCATCTCCCTTTATCTGTAAAAAGGAAAAACAGAGAAGACAGGCTTCCACAACTCTGACCAGTCTCCAAATTCTGTTAGCATCTAGGGTCTGCCCAGGGGCCCTGATGAACTGCAACTCTTTCTTGCCTGGGAGGCACCTGCAGGACTTTAGGCCACTGTGAAAAGGAGTTTTCAAGGAAAAATGGACCACGTGGTGGCTCTGGCAGAAAAAAAAAAAAATCAATCCAGTCCCCTGCTCTGCCTCAGATTTCCCCTGTGGATTTGGTGGCTGCAAGTCAAGTGATCTCCCCGTTTCTGTTTTGTGAAGTAAGGATCTGAGTACAGCCTTTCTGTGTGCATAAGACTGCTCTTCTGTAATGGCCAGGCACTTTGCCACCCTTAATTTCTCCTCATCAACATCCCTGTTGAGCAGAAAATTATTTTTCAAAAGCACAGGAAGGCTTCATAACCCACAGAAAATCATGTGGTAGATCAGGGAACTGAATCCAGGCACCGGAAAAAAAAGATCACCCAGCACAACAGTCTAGCCTCTGTCCTATTTTTCTCCCAGACTTCCCTCATCTTTCCTGTTTTGAGCTGTTGCAGGAGTTAAGATGGGTCTGTAGTGTAGTGGACAAACCACGGTAACACAGTGGACAGAAAATCCTGTTAATCATCTGAGGGACAAAAATCAACTCCCTTGAGAACATGAAAGTTCACAGATAAAGCTATATTTTAAAGAGCATTTATCCAAAGGGTTTTATTTAAGTATTTTATTATTTCAAAGCCTTAGAGGAGATTAGGGTAAATTATGGGTTCAAGGATCTTCAAGTAACCTGGAAAAGCAGAGGATGAAGACATACCCTGGAGACAAAACCACTTGAATAGCTTGTTGGTTAGCCAAACCTCACTGGAGAATTTGGGTTGTACATTTAAACAATTTCCACCAGCCTTGTGTTGGGATTTAAGAGGGATTTAAGAGCAGGAAGGACAAAAAGGCAAGCAGTTGAGAGAAAAGATAACATACAAGAGAGACTAGTAAATGTACTTACAAAGAAAGAGATAGAAATTACATTATTGGTGTTGGGAAAATATTCACTGTCATCTTTACTACAGCAGCATAAGAGGATACAAATCCAAATCAGCATTGCTTGCTCACGTGTAGCCAAAGGAATTAATACATACATCAAAACTGAAAGGCTGAAACAAGCATGGGCTATAGGATTTCTCATGAGATTTGCTAGTTCTTTAAACAGGAACAAGCTAAGTCAGTTACACAAAGCCTGAGCTCATATTGATGCATGTATTAGAGCTGTAAATTCCTGTAAAAATATTCCTTTCAATTAAAATAGGACCAGAGAGAGAGAAAGATGGTTCTAGATGGACCAGAAGGTAACTCACCCTCAACACTGGCTCATCCGTTTCTGTGTTTTAAGTTCATTTAACACAAAAATCTGTTACTAAACGTGATTTACTGCAAGGTAAATTGAATGCAGCATTTCTGTCAAATGCTGGTAGCAACTGAGATTAAGCCAACAATATTTGGCCAACCTGAGGTGGAACTATTTTGAACAACCAGCAAAAACTGGACAATTGTGTTTAGATCCTATTAAAAAATGAAACCACTGTTAATAGAGAGCTGTTCCTGCCCCAATAACACAGAAACCAGCCTAGGCAAGGTTCAGAAAATTATAGCCTCAACTCAAGTTTGTAGCTGACCATCTTCTCTTTACCTTGCACTACTTATGTGGAGATTGGGTCATTCTCTCTGCTCTACGTCCTGCCACCACATCACCCCTCAGGCAGAAAAGGTGAAACCCAGCCACACACACATCTGTGCATTTACAAGGCACAAAGCTGTAATCCCACCATTTATAGAGCAGAGTAACTCTTTCACCTAAGCAAAGTACAGAGTATCCTGGGAGAAAAGTGGTGTATTGCTAGAGTATCAACATCTGGATACATCTCCAAACCAAACTGCCAGTGCAAGAAAGCAGAAGAGTCAAAAATCACTGTTCCAGTCTGGGCACGGGGAGTGCAGATGTCTCTCTCCATTGGAGAAAAAGCTGATGACAGATGAGCTCAGGCTGAGCTGTAAAAATTAGTTATTGAATCTGGCTTGCAGCCTTTTAAACAGAAATGGGAAAAGCTCTCCTCTACATTTCACAATAGTGCACAGCTGTGGCTTGTCTTTGGTCAGAAGGCACTGACAAATCTGAGCAAGGTGGGGGAATATTTCCCAACATTTTCATTATTTTTACTTGCCCTACTCCAACCTTTCCTACTACAGCTGAAGACCCCAAACTATGTCTTTTCTGTCTGCATAAACTCCATCCTTTTCTGTGAGATCAGGCTGGAGACTGCACTAGGAAAAAGAAAGACCTTCAAGTTCATGGATTTGGATTGTTCGTCAGAGGTTTTCAATTTTCCTTTGATTTATAGACCCCTATAATTTCACTGGACCTATGTACCCTCCACCGACCTGTGTTTAAACACACTGACAAAGTTTTTTATTCTGTTACTTTTTGGGGACCCCTTATAACTGATGTACACTTTCCCTCTGACTAATTGAAAACTACTGCTTCAGAATCGAAAATGAAATTCCAGCCTGCTTTCAAAACACCTCATCTTGGAGGTCTGAGGGCTAAAAAGGCCTGAAAAGCAAGCAGAAGAGAAAAGATGGTTGCTAGACATTATTGTTGGCTTGGAAAAGCCTAGTGGAGACTATAGCTCTGAAAGGCAATTTCTTTATCCTGCATCTGGTTACTGTAAGATGTTGAAGAGAGTGGTCTGACTTCCCTGCTGCTGGCACATGAGGTCTGCAAACAAACTATGGAGAAGCACGAGCTGAAGTGGCTCTGTCCTTAGGGCTTTGCACATGAAAAACGTGTTGATTTACAGTGATTTATGTAGCCGTGCTGTTTCTGTCCGATAGCTGCCTGAAGGGCAGATGTGGAAGTCTCCAAGTTAGAAGTATTTTGTTCCCTCTGGGCTCATTTACAATAGGAAAATGAGTTAGACAACAGTAATACATGTGTGTGTGTTTGTGTATATGTATGTATACATGTGTGTGTGTGTATATCCACACATGCAGGCTATAATAAGTCATATTCCCATGCATATTTCAAAGGCAATGATGTTTAAATATCAACATGCTCCAGTCTGTCTTAGTTAATCTGGTTAACTAAACCACCACTCATTTTTTCAGTTTTTGTTTCATCACTCTTCTGCCAAGGAATGAAGCAGAAGGTGCATTCACAGAACAAACCCTCTCATCCCAATGCCATGGAAAAGTGTTCAACCCTATTGCTGCACTGTAAGGAAAACCCAAGTTCTCTTTATCCTTATTATTGAGTTATTTAGGACAGTACCAGAAGATAACTTCAAAATTATAGCTCTGTATTACTGCTGCACTTAAACTATCTTTAACAGGTTAACCTTGTGAAGCAAAATAGTCCTCATGACTGCTGTACTCACCTACTACAAACTGTGATCTCCTACTTGGTCCAGGCAAACCAGGCATCACCATTACAGTTAAGACTGCACAGAAGAACTTACCCAGAAACCATCACACACAGAGCTAATCAGATGCAATTCTGATCACTCCTGCTATTACAGTGGGCAAAGCTGTGTGCACTTACAACTAAACCTCACCAAAACATTTCTTTGTCACCTCTCAGTGGTAAATGTTCCTGGTGTAAATCAGAATTTGTTATTATAGAGTCAGAGAATGTTAAATATCAACATGCTACAGTCTTAGCACTTAAACCAGTCTTTCCATTATATTCCACTAGCAGACAAATTGAGCAGAGTACTGACTTCAGTGAGGTTATCTCAGACATATAAAAATAAACATTTATCCATGTTCAAACAAAAAAAAAATTAATATTCCAGCCACAATACCACAGAACTGTCCAGGCCAGCAAGTGCTTCCTGATTCGTATAGTGGAGCTAGTTCTGTAGGCTAGAGAAGCTAGAAATTGCACCTTCAGGACAAGAGTCACTTAGCATAAGATGAATCACATCCCAGAAACGTCCTTTCCACTTTATGAACTGGAAAATCTGATCAGCTAGGTCCTGTGAGATGAACCTAGCCCACAGTATCAACAAAAAAACAAAGGAGGAGAAACATTCCAAGTCCCAGGTTCCAGACAACTAAACCAGACATGGACTCTTGGTGTCAAAAAGAACTTGATCAAAGGTCTCCAGTAGGTGTCTGTGCAGGGACACATAGGAGAGAAATTTTCTCTAATGCTTTCTGAGATATTGTTTTATTGAAAAGGATCCTGTTAAACCTCTGAACACAGACACACTCACCCCCATGAGCTCTTTAGCAAGGATGGTTGAAACAGACTATGCAATTTCACCGAGGGGGAAGGTGGGGTTTGGGTTTGTCACTGGTTTTTGGTGTGGTGGTGGTGGCCATGTTTAGGTTTTTTAATCACTTGCATCAGTACCCCAAGTCAGCTCCTATTTTTATTACCTATCTCTTTGGACAGGGTTGTGATTTACTCCCTCAGTAGCCAGAGTGCAATGGAGCTCTTGGAGACCCACTGGTAAAACCACAGTATCACCTTGTTACAAACAGCACAGAAAATGGACTGTTCAACAGGGTTGTGTTTTGATTGATGTGTTTTTCTTGGGCATGTTATTTTGAAAATATTTATTGCTTTAACAGGTGGTTTTTTAAGTGATCTTTACTTTGCAGTAGTGATGGAAGGCTGGTGAGGCTGAATGTCACTACATCCATCATTTCTTTTTACTGCTGCTTCACAAATTACAAAAAAAAGGCAAAACACCTCAGTTGTGAATCACAAAAACTAAGGAGGACTCAGCTGAAACTGAAGCAAGCCGAGTGATACACATTCTTTCCTGCTTTGAAGAAAGGATAGACATCAATTTATTATACAAGCAATCCCAAGTTTCATCATTATCAGATCACAAAAGAAGTTCCTCCCACCAGCTCACCAACTCAGAGATTTCACATGATTCAGTGGCTTGACAGTATTTCTAATCTACTATGAATTAATTATTTTGGGGGCTTGGGAGGCAGAGAACCACAACTAATTTAGAGAAGGGTTGGGAGGAAAGGGAATTTGTAAAGAGTTCAAGAGTGCCAGCTGAGCAGATGTTTCTTCTATTTATTAGTTTTGATTAAGAATGAACTGAATTGCTTTGGTCTCTGGACTCACAGGGGAAGTTACAGCAGAGGGGTATCTATCCCATGCTATTTACACATTCAGAGTATAATGTACAAGAATAAAAGGGTCCAAATCTCCTCTTTTTTTCTCTCTGGTTAGATTTTTCTTGAAAAGAAACCCCAGAGTAATGCAATCATACCTCTTCAAGGGCTATTATCTTGAATAGCTTGATGCTAGGATCTGGTTCCATCCCTACTAAGGTTAATGTACAGACCTCAATAGGAGCAGGTTTGGACTCCTATTGAGTAGCACTCGGCCCTGGTGAGCTACCCTTTCAGAAGGACCTTTCACTGATTCATTGGAAGGCTCCTACAATACAGTCTTTGGAAGCACAAAGCACTCCAAATGAGCGGTGCCAGAAGCTGTGAAGTCTAAGCAGCAGGAACAATGTATGAACAATTTGTTGGCATTGACCCTGTATATCATCTTAATTTTTGAGATACAATAAACACTGTCGCTGACACTAAAACACCCATTATCCAACTACAATCATTCATTTGCAAGATTAGGAGTCCTCCATAGTTCACAAAACCACTCATTTTTGCAAACCAAACCTCCTGTATTCACTATAGATTAAATCAGCCCACACATGTAATACTGTAGAGACGTAGAAGTAATAAAAGTCCACCACAGCAGGGACAAATAGACTGAAACTTTTTATTTCTTCTTTAATAAAAACAGTTTACTTTGCTTTTCAGGGATCAAAAAAAAAAATCTATGATTCTTATTATAGTTATTTTGAACTCCAGTTTAAGATAAACAGCTGGTTTCTTTCATTTTGCACCATCAAAAAAGTTAAGTGGTATCCAAACTTAGGGTATCAGCTTGCTGTATGTGTTGCCTGAAAATTGAACTGCAGATTGGAACAGAAAGCATGAAAGTCTTAAGTAGAGCGCTGAAAGCAGCACTGGGGAAAGTGTGGTAAGGAAAAAAGTCAACTCTTATCAAGATGGCAATGGCCATCCTACTCTTATCAGGATGGCAATGGCCATCCTACTCTTATCAGGATGGCAATGGCCATCCTACTCTTATCAGGATGGCAATGGCCATCCTA
>JANHFX010015602.1:164828-177151 GCA_027560015.1 Chloroceryle amazona
CTCTTATCAAGATGGCAATGGCCATCCTACTCTTATCAAGATGGCAATGGCCATCCTACGTATGTACAACTGCTAATTATACCTCAGCCTTTTTATTTCTTCAGTAAATATAAAGTTTTTCTTTGTGTCTCAGTGTCATCACTTGTCTTGGCGTATTACCTACAAAGTATAGGGATTCTACAGAGGCACAAACACCTACAGATAAGCAGACCTTGTATTACCAGAGACAAAATGATTTAGAATAAACTTTTACTGACACTCAAACTGGAAGAGTTTCTAATAGGAAGTTATTCTGTTCTGCATGTACTGTAACACGAGTTTCTAGATTTGTCATGTGCCCACTGTTCTGCATTTTTCCAAGCCAGTGGTAATTTTATGCCCTTCATTCTTGTGGTATTGTTATTCATAATCTTTTTTTTGGCGGGTTGCTGTCATTTATAGTGTTTCTTCTTAGTTGCCAGAAGTCACACAGGGAGAAAATAAACAGAGAAACAGTGGGATGCATTGTCTATGTATTGAATTATCCTCTAGTTTACTTAAGCTTTTCATGAGTACTGACCCAACTTTCAGAATACAAGTGGGCTAGCACAACCTTCTGTTAGCCAGCTTCCTCACACACAGCTATCTTCCTTATTGGTGTCTTTAGTAACCACAGATAAGATTTGGGAAAATAGACAGGTTTTACTTTTTAATCTTGTTCAAAGAGTGCTCACATGACAAATATTTTGGCTTCTAAAGTGTTGAAAAGCTATTTTAAAATGCAAATAAAATCTAAAGCAGATCAACATTTCTATATTTGAGGGGTTTATTTTAGGAATAAAGAATATCAACGCACACCCTTTAAGTGTCTGAGGTAGCTTAAAACAGTAAAAGAACAATGATTATCAGGAAGCATCAGGCTGAACCTCTAGCACAACAGCCAGAAGCCTCCTCATCCACTGCTACAGCACACAGGGCACATGAAACTGTGTGAATCAGCTTCTAGATGGTCTCAAACAGTCATCTCCAGGGCAAGGTATTGCCATCCGCATTGCTCCCTGGAATCACAAGAGAAGCCTCCTTCCCAGCTCACCTCTGCTCTCTTCCCACCACACGGCCAAGCAGCCACCAGCTCTCCAGCAGCAACTGCACTGGGGGATGTCAAAAAGACAACTTCCTAGGAAGCTCTTAACCTCAGTGTAAAGGAAATCACTTAAAGGAAGAGGGGGACCCTTTCAAAAACTGAAGTGAAACAGTACTGGGTGTTGTTACAGACTTGTAGTGAACAATCTCCCTTTGTGGGGGGACAGAAAAGCTCAGCTGAACAGGGCTTTTCTATACCTGAGTTTCTGTACAACTCTATTTAATGCCTATCACGATCAGCAGGCAACTGGCCACTCTCCATATGGCTGGTTGCCTTCTCTTCCTGGGGAACTAAAGAACACGGAGGGCATCTCAAATGACCAAGACACAGTATGATACAATATCACAACAGAACATTTCTTTTTATAATTTAAATCAAGTAAGCAACTAATTCACGCAGGGCAGAAACTCGATAAGACATCAAAGGTCTAATCCCCAAGCCATAAAGCTAACTTGCTGACAATAACTGCAGAGCTCTAACTCTCTTACATTTATCACTGCCATCAGCTTCTTCAGAACAAAGTATTTGGGAAGGAAGGCAGGCAGCTGAGTCTGGGAGGCAGATTTTGCTCTTGTTAAACTGTTGACCTTAAACCAACACGTAGCTAAGTTTAAATAGTCATCCTTAGAAGGAAAAATCATGCTAAAAGCAAATCGTTCACCAATACACGTTTGGAACATACAAGGGTTTAATAAGCTAGGCTAATGAGAAAAAAATATAACACTTTCCATAGGGACACAAGGACCTGGTTGTGGTTTTCTCAAACCACTGGCAGTTCTACTTCCTCCCAACTTTGGGGTTTTATGGAACTCTTGTATGTTTGTTTGTATCTTGGGCAAAAACATTTTTCCTTTAATTTAAACCATTGTTTTCCAAGGAAAAAAGTCATTAGGAAGCTATTTATTTCTAATTATTATAAGGACTTTTGCAAAAGAAAAACCCTGGGATATGAAAAACAAAATGTTGTGTGCATCTAGAAGTGGGTGGGAGGGGTCAGCAAACCATGATCCAAACCAGGCAATTTACCAGAATAAAAAAGAATTTTTCCAAGTTCTGTATCAGATTTTAAGTGGCCTCTGTGTTTTTTGTAGCAGAAGATATTTTCCTTGCTGTTCTTTGCCTTCTACACACCAGCTGGTCAGTACCTTTTCAATCTGTCTGTTCAAACTTTGATAGCAGAAATTTGTAAGGATGAGAAATGTGATGGAGGAGAATTTGCAGAGTTTCCATTTGAGTTCAGTGAGCAAAGACCCCCACCATAGTAGGTGCTGTACAAAAGAAATCCCCAAAGCAGCTGTAATGACAGCCACACAGACTGTATTGTGGCTGAAGAATCAACTGTAGAAGAGTCTATTGCACTCCAGAAGTAAAAAAATCAGTGCTGTTTTCTAAACACAGTGGAGCCGAGAACACACAGGAGAAGATTCCATCAGGCAACAGGGATACTTTGATAAAAATAACCTATATCACAGCTTTTTAATGCAATCAGAACTAATTCTTACACACCTAAGGAAGTCTAGACACTCTGTATTACTGATAAGAAAACTCTTTCAAGTACTTTGAAAACACAACTGACAAAACCCCCGGAGCTCTAAAGAACAGGTATTTCTTTTTCATCAGACTTTCTCAAAGTAGAGGAATTGAGGCCCAGCAAGTTCAAGCTCTTACCACAAACTTATCTAAACATCATATTTCTACAACCCAAGAGTGAACATTTCTTGAGTCCAAAGTCTCTGATGCAATATTTTATATTTGTGGCTTCTAGTCATACTAGAAAAATCAGAGCCTCTTATCGTCTGCGATTATTTTTGTTGGAAGCATATAATTACCCCATGTTACAGATGTTTATGTGAAATGGAACTGAGCAACAAAATATGGAAGGGGTGGCATCAATGAAATATTTTCCTATTTCACTATGGAAAACAGCTCCCTGATAAAGTTTTGCACAGGTTACAGCATTTGCAATAACATTTAACTGAGATTTAACTCATCCCACCAATTCCACACTCTTCCTCCCACGCACAAATTGTTGTCTGTCTTGGAGTCTGGGACCTGGCTCTTGCAAATCATATTTTGTCTTTCGGTGCTTGTGAGCTCAAGCAGAGCAATTGCAGCCACAGCTTTGTTCCTCTGTTGTGTGCAGTGGCCTGGAAAGCCAGCAGTGAGATGGCTAATTTCAACTAAATTCCATTGGCATGGGAAGAAGAAAAGAAACAGTGAAGCCATTTCTTCAAAAGCTTAATCTGTGCTCCTTGAACCCTGTCTCTCAGGGAGGAGGAGGAAGAGGAGATGCCACAGTAGATGCTGAGGTCTCCTCACCTCCCCTTGTGCTGTTGCCTGGGGAAAAGGAGCGTTAGGTGACTGGCCTGAGGGCAATGCTCATTCACCTCCCTTCCATGCAGGAAGCAGCTGGCCAAGAACCCAAGCAGAATTCCAAGCTACCAACCACAGGCTGCTGATGCTCTCTGTGGACAGTGCTTGACCACATTAAAAAGCAGCCTGGATAAATGTGGCAAATTTCAATCTAAACATATTCAGCCACGAATATCACTTGGACTGGATGAACGAGGATATTTTTCAGAGTGATTAGCAAACGTAACTCACTGTTTAAGTGTTCAGATAACAAAGAGCAGAGGTTTTATGTGAATTCAGTCATCAGATCTAGCGCCGATTGCTTTCGATACCGGCACCAAGTTATTCTGTCATTGCACAGTCTGCTGCTTGACCTTTGGGATGTCATCTACTAGACTGATATCCCTAGCCACCTTTCAGAGCACTTAAGGGCCAGGCCCTCCTGGTTTATTAATGTTCCTTGATGTCCATCACTACTGCAATCTACACTACAGCTCCAGGCACAACTTATTCAGAGCAGCAGCATCACCTGACTCCGATACGTGTGCCATATATTTGCTGTCATTGGCTTGGTCTCAGGCTCCCAGGTAGGGAGATATGTTCATCTTCAAAGCTGTCTGACAGAAAGAGGTGTCAAAGTACCACAGATACACACGACTACAATTACTTTGTGGCATTTTCCCATTATTTAGACAATCCACAGAAAAGTGTCACCTTTAAATAATTCTTTAGGATTCCTATGTTTTAGAAAGTTAAATTTTTAAGCCCTCTGCAGCTGCTACCTAAATAAACATTCTCCTCACAACTTGCCTCTGAAAAAGAGAAATTCCACTAGCATCAGTCTACAGCCAGTGAATTTAGGCACAGAGATGTGGTACCTTGTCCAAAGTCACAAAAGGAAGTCTGTGGCAATGCTGGGAATTAAACACAAGACTCTAGAAACCCATTCCTGGATTTTTAACCACATGCATCATCCTTCCCAATGTTCTTTCCTACAAGAAGACTTAGTCATGGCTGAAAAGACCTAGCTCACTAACAAAGCAAGGACACAGCAAGAGAAACTGTTTGAATACTTCAAAACTGGCATCTACAGTCTCTTGTTAAAAACATTTGAGGATATTTTGTAAACTAAATTATGACCTTCTTTGTTCCCATTAAAAAATCTTTGCTGAAGGTCATTTTTAATATGATCTGGGAAGATAATCCAAGGAAAAAGCCCAAGCTGAGCTCTTTTGGTTCTGCATGCTGCTAATTGTCTTAAGGTTTGAAAAACAGCGTGGTACTGGTTGCTTTTTTAGCTCTTTCACAGTAAGTCCTGAATTCAAGGTCTCTCAGTTCTCCTCCACCTCTGAGCCTGGAAGAATAGAGGACAACAGCAGTCCACTTAGTTTGTAAGATGTCTATGCATGCAATGTTTCTTCATTAAAAGAACCAGTTCTACCAAAAATCAAGGCAGTATTTGGAGTCAAGCTCTGCCCTTTCTACCTACAAACAAGTGACGAAATCACAGACAAACATTTTTATGTCTTGGTGCTCATCACCCAAAAAAATCAGACTATTATTACTTGTGTCTGTAAAGCATTTCATAAACCATGAATGAAAAATGCAATATAAGAACAAAACCTTAAGGAAGTGCCAAAGCCACAAGATCAGGCTCTGAACGAGGCCACAGACTTGACTTTCACTTTAGTTCTCTTGGGTTTATTTATTGCTGAGCATGGATTACTTGGATTTTCTGTGACAGTTTAACACAGTGTTTTATTTAATTACGCATTTTTAGCTTGAAGAACATCTCAGTTTTCAGATACTTCTTTGATGTAGCTGTCAGACATGTAAAAACAATGACAACGTTGTTACCATAACCACCAAAACACAAACCAAATATGACACATTCATGTTTTTATAGCAAACTGAGACTGCTAAGGCAGAGGTATATCTTTCAAGGTTCTTCTAAGCTTTGTTCCTTACCACCACTTTGTCTAGCAGCTGTAACAGTGCTTCTTCACCAAAATATTTCAGCCAAATAACAAGTTTACATGAGAAAAATAGAAAATCATCCAACCAAGAAAAGAATGTTCGTTACCATGGCTTTCATACCCAAATACTTGAGTTTTTTTCTTCTCCCAGTTGGAAAAGCAGAAAGGTTTAGCACAACAAGGAGTGGATATCATGATTTATCTGTTTCATGCCATGCTTTCAATATCACAACATTTATCAGATAATCAAAATAAATGATGATGGAAATCTTGAACAGAGAATTCAAGATGTCTGTAGCTGCTCTAAGAGAAATGAAGCTGTAAATGAGCTAAACTCTTTGCCCTCCTCGCACTAAAAGTTTTATTAAGGAAACTGGACACTGCCTGAAGTGGAGAATGTTTTGTTTCTGTAAAATACTGTTGAACCACAAGAGGATCTGAGCAAACTAAATATGGAGCAAGAGATGTTTTTGTATACCAGCCCAAAATATTCTGTTACTGATTCATTGGTAACTTATGACTGGTTTGGATATAATCTTAACCAACCATCATTGGTTTTGGGAGGTGAAATGACATGAGTCAACTGAAATTAATATGATAAAGAACAGCTCACTCTCACTGCTTAAGTTCAGCCAAAGCTTTGCTTCTTCCAACAGTGTTCCAGCCCTAACCTTTTGAGAGAGGCAAATACGAAGAGGCATAGCAAGCTCCATTTCTCATACGATTCCTTTCTACCTAGCTCAAACACACAACAGCCTTGTACAGATGGAAATGAAACATAATCTGTTTTCATGTGCACAGAACACCCAAAGAAACAACAGACAAATGCAGGACTGTTTTCATATGGTAGTTGCACTACATACAGATCTTCATAAAGTGTTGCTGCCTGTTACGAAACATTCTTCTTGTTCCCATTTCTAAGCCTAAAAATCTGTCAATCCAGAGATACTCCAGGCCCTTTCAGCAAGGCTGGCATAACCCTGCACAAGAATCCAATTAAGGTCTCGTTCTTCAGCTATACTAAAGTCACATCCAGAAAATACTAAAACTTAAACCCTGAAAGTGACTGGAACTATTTAAAATAGAGAAAAGTGCTGTGAATAAATTTAACTAGTGAATTTTAAGACTTTATCTAGCAATCCCTGCAGAAGTGGTACAGACAAATGTGAATCTTGAAGAAGATAAAGAAGCAGGTGATCTGGTGCCACCAAGAGAATGGAGATGGACTCCAGAAGTTATCTACTGTTAAGCATATATAAAATTCCAGTAAAGAGAGTGAATAAGTCTGGGGAAACACGATTCTCAGCAAAGAACACTCTTCTGATTTAAACCTTTAAGACTCAACTTGGACAGCCTTAGTCATCAGTGTGAGAGACTTATCTAACTGCTATACAAGTGCCTAGCTGTAAAGTTTTAGAGTTGGATGAGTTTTCCCAGTCCCCCTGGCAGTTGCCTTTTACCTTTGAGTTTTTCCTAGTTCTGTTCTCTTTTTGTTCATGTAGTATGCAAATACACTGATTTAAATAAAGTTGTGTTCTGGCACAACATAAACAGTTTATCAGTTTGAATATGATCCACCTCTGATGAATCATATATGATGTATCAAAAACCCAGAGTCAAACAGACTTGCTTTTTCTGTAATATCTGTTCAAGTTCCTCTTAAGAGATGGAAAGAGCAACTGATAACTGCTATAAAATTCACCCACATTCTCGAAAGGCTTGAATTATTCATATAGTTTATATACACAAAAAGATGATCCCCATTGTTCCTTATAGGATTCCCACTGTCTGCAAGCTTTGAAATACTGCTGTTCCCAAGGGAAGACAGACTGACTGCTCATCCTCACCTGCCTCAAAGTTACAAACTTGAACAGCAATTTAAAGGAGGTGTCAGGATTTGTATGTTCCTTAGCCAAGGCCTAATGCTTTCCTGAAGAAAAGCTTATAGATCTAATCATCTTCTTGCAATCTACATTATTATGGGCTCAGAACTACCTGAAGTACCAGTTTCCTCTATCTGATAGAGCACACAACATGACATTTCAGGGGCCTCACTGTTTTCTCTCTCCTCCTGAGTGGATTACATTTTCATGCTCAGTGTTACTGAACTGGTAATTTCATGGATTTTACCTTTGATTCACCCTGGTTTATATTGTTCTTGGCTAGAAGAGGTAAGAATGAACACCCCCCCTGAGAAGCCTGACCATCTTCCTCCAGGGGAATTGCAGCTGTGCAGAAACCACATTCCATCTTTTGAAAATAAAAATCTGTAAGGCAGTTTCTCCTCGCTGGTGTAATATGGTGCAAGTCGGACCACTTTCACTAGGACACAAGTCAAGCCTCCTCCTTTAATGTAACAGAAAAATAGCCTTTGCATTCAAAGACACAAGGAAAGGGGTGGTGCTTTATTTTCACCCAGTGTGAATCTGAAAACACACACAGGACTAGATTCAACAAAGTTAAGAAACTACACAGGAGCACTCCACAAAAGGATTTTGCAGCAATGTTTCTAGAAGATTTTGCTTCTGGAACCAACCTTCTCTCCAACCTAAAGAAAGGTGGGGTTTCTTTACAGCTCAAGTTCAGTTGAAACCTTTATGTAGTTCAAGAGGGAAAACTGCAGTGGAAATCAACACTTGACCCAACTCTAACATTCTGTTTACCTCAAATACTTGTATAATGTTAGTTCTTAATTGCCAATGAGCAATAGCCTTAGAGGTGAGAGGCAAATGACAATACAAACTCAATACCATGACAGGGGGCAGCAGGACGTGGCTATAAAAAGTGAGAAGAGAAGGCACTGGTGGTAGCAGAACCTGGAAGAATCCAGTGGGAGGGGAAGACATCAAGGAGGGTACAGCAATGCCACTGGGCCCTACCTTAAAAGAAAGGTCTCAAGTGGCCACTGTGAAGAGCTGCCATTCCAACTCCTCCACATTTTGTGCTTGCCAGCATATCTGCATGATGCTCACGCACATGCAAAGACTTGCAGACATATTTTTCCCAAGGGTGATGCAAAGAAGACATGCCTTTTCTATCCTACTAGCATGCAGAGACATCATATGGAAAGCACAGACCTTTCCTCACACATCATCTACTGGCACCAGTTGCATCGACTTGAGCAAAGTTACTCCTGATTTACATCTGTGTAAAAATAAGTCCAATGTGTTCAAGGAAATACTCTGCACAGCTGGGACAGTTTAGACACATGAAATAGATGTTTGTAACACCATGTGATTAAAGAAAAACCCAAACCACAGAGTTTAGATCTGAATCCAAATCCTCCTCAAGCTTGGTGTGTTTTAGATCCAAGACTCTGATTCAGACCCTTGTCTCTATATATTGTAGCAATTCACAATTTGATGTGATTTTAACTAATATATCATCCTGAACAGATCAGCACCTAGTCTGGATTTTACAGGCTTTGTGGCAAATGGTAAATGAAGTTGTGGAACATGAACAGTAATTGGTATGGGTCCAGAACCAAAGAGAAACATGGAAAACAAACATGTTAACAGGCAAGTGCCAACTTGATGTTCCACTGAAGTTATCATTTTCCTTCTTCATGACTAAGATGTGAACAGTAATTTATTATATCAGCAACTATGTGATAATTAAAGAACTCATTCCAGAGTGAGCAGTAGGGACACCTATGAGAGAACTCAGCGATTTCCAGCATGAAAAAAGATGTCATGGCTCCAAACCCAGCTTCTGCCTGAAGTTAGAACTCTCTTTCTATAAAGGTTATCCATTCAGCTGTTTGCTTGCTCAAATACTTGTGGGAGGGACTGAGCTTTGTTAATGTCATTAACAGCAGCAATCTCATTTCCTTTAGCACATTAAAAAGCAGAACTTATCTATTGTGAAAACATTTGAAATACAAACAAACTTTACAAGAATTATTAAACAAAACCTCTCTCATTGAAGGAGTTTACCTTAATTTCCAGCAAAGGCAAACACCCAATCAGTTGAAACTGAAGTCTGAAATATTCAAAACACAAATAAGATTCAACTTTTTAAAAGAAAGGTGGTTTAACAGATGGCTTTACATAATCATTAGAATGAATGAGGATAGAAGCAATCCATCTGTATGTGCATATTTACTACTTCTTTCCCTAACAGCCTAATATTATTCTGAATTTGACAGTGGGCATTTTTAAAACGTACCTACTGAAACTGCTTGTGTAAGAAGTAATTAACCCAGTACGAAAATGAACTCATCTTCCCATTCTTCAGAATCAATGTCCAAACCAAAATATGTCAACTATGCAGTCAGTTGTGGGAAGGAGGTTTCTTTCCTAGAGTCTAGCCTGAGAATACCAAGTCTGAGAAAGTGCTTTCAAATTAAGTTAAAAGACTACTGGCTCCAGCCACAGATGTTTTCTCTCAGAGGTGGTGTATGCTGCCAACCAAGCTGACAATATAGAAATATTAGGAATATGCAGAATAAGCTTTCATTTCCCCTTTCACTCTTTGACAATCCAGTCATTTAAAGAGCTTTCATAATACTGTAGTCAGACAGCTTCAGATCTTCTTCATTAAGCAGCACAGAACAACAAAAATTTCAAATTGAAGGTCTATGCAGGATGTCAGCAATTACATTTACTAGCTGCCAGCCTTTTGCCCAACACATTTTCACAAGTAATTGGTACTTCACCATTTTCCTCTAAGAATATCCTGCCTATTTGCTGCCACACAGCCATTTACACCTTTTTCACAGATTTCCCTAGGGTTGCAAAAGCAAAAAGTGACCAGGATAGGAGAGCAACCTCCAAAGCAGATCTCAGATCTTTAACCTCACGCCAGCTAGAAAAAACAGCATCACTTACAAGGACATGAACTGATTTTGTCAGCCTCAGCTTGATGATCTTACATGACAAAAGCATGTATTTTAATGAAAACCAAGCAGTGCTATGCCTCTTACTGTCATCTAAGCAATAAACATGAAAAGGGGGAACAGAAATGCAGCTTCTTGAATCTCCACATCAACAGTGACACCATTCATTAGAAGAAAACTACCAAAGCTGTACTTGCTTCCAAATTAATGCCTCAGAGTGACCCCCACTGCAACATCTGTCACATCCAGATGTTTTTGTTGGCTTTTGTAGTACCAAAGACAATGCTTTCACAAGTTGGGAAGACTGCCTTGGTGTTTTTAAATGTCTGCATACTTGACTACATCTTCAGAATCAGCTTACATGGGAAATAAGTTTATTGGCTTTTTTGTGTACAAAGCATCCATCCTACAGACACCTTTTTGAGTACTTTACAGAAAATACTCTGAGCCTGATTTATAGATGTACAGAAAAGTCAGATTTATAGAAAAAAATAGATTATTTCAGTGACTCAGGTATGCTGTTGGAATGCTCCAATAAAGAACAGACTGTTTAGTAGGGAAGGAAGGTACTGTTTTACCCCAAAATTGTGTTCAGTAAACCAAATTAATTACCAGTATCTTTCTTCAAACAGGTAGAAGATAGGAAGCAGCTTTGTTTCTGTTAGGCAGGAACAGGAAAATTCACCTATATTTGATTCATAGCTGCAGGTAACACTTCGAGTGTGATTAAAAACTTGGAGTCAATACTGAAATAAGTGGGAAAATGTCAACAGTTTCCAAGAAGACCAGGTGACCCTTTGTCATCCCAGCTCTATCTTAAGAGAATACACACAGATTAAATACAGGCTTCTGGAAGGAGTTGATTTTTACTTTTCTGACCCCTGGTTGCTTGGTGTTTTCTTTCTACATTAAGGCTGATAAGTATCCATCATGAAAATCAAAGCATGTCTGCAAGGATTCTTCACTCTGGCACGGACAGGAGACATAACTACCTTTGTGTGAATAAAGTTAGAGTGATGAATTCACCCAGGAACAGTAATTTCTATGGTCTTTTATTGTGACTCCGAGGATCAAGGAACTGAAGTCCCAGCTCTGTCTGTGACTGATGGCTACAAACCACAATTTTTCCAAGACTGCCAGTGTACCATCTGCAAAAGCACAACTGTGAAGTGGAATAGTCCACCTGTGTTACCCTGTGTTTTATACACCACAGCTACCTCTCTGACTCAGAAGATGCACCTCTATGTAAACATCAGTGATCTTTTTGGCTGTCATTAGAAAATATAACTTGTCCAAGTGAAAGAATTTAATACACTTGGAAAATATTTTTCCAAATAACTGATTAATTTCAGTTTTTCTTTTAATTCTGGGGTTTTTTTGACGCTGTACCAAGCCATTGCAAACTACATTGGCATATTCAGCTATTGCTTTTTCTTGCAGGTTACATAATTGAGATCAGCAGCACTTAAAATGCTCAGATTCAGAGGGTTATTTTCCTCTAGTAAGCTGGCAACCTTCCCTGCACAGAGCTATTTTCTCAGTGGAAATATAACTACCCACCAGATACAGTTAGACAGATTTGCAGCTTGTGTTTTAAACTCATTTGACTCCCTAAAGTGTAAATGAATTACGCATCATTTCACTTTGGGATTTAAAGCTGCTCTGAAGTATAGATTCAGCACAGAAAGGCATCCCCATCTACATTTGGTTGCTCTTCTAATAACTCATATCCTAAAGATAAATTTGAATTCATCTTTAATTTGAAATTTGTTATTTCTAAGAGCCAGGGATTTCTATGAACTGGGAGCCTACCCAGGGAAGCTGGAAATTGCTTACGTTACAGCATTTCAGTTGGTGGGTTGTAGTGCAGGTAATACAATTTCTGCTGAAAATGTTCAGCTTTAGGAATTTCCTAGCAGCCTAAGAAACAATTTACTACTCCAGCCTGTGCTTTATCATTTTGAGCTTCTATTAATAGAAAAGCTCCATGGTCACAATCTTAGCATTCTTCTCAACTAGGCTGATGAACTTCTGC
>JANHFX010015602.1:177251-187582 GCA_027560015.1 Chloroceryle amazona
TTTTGAGCTTCTATTAATAGAAAAGCTCCATGGTCACAATCTTAGCATTCTTCTCAACTAGGCTGATGAACTTCTGCAAGGACCCATTTGTAATACAACCTTTAGTAGGGTTCATTCTCAGTCCTAAAAGGAGCACAGACTGGAAAGCATTAGCTGTCTTTTTCTTTCAGGAAAGGTGTGTGCTTTCCCCACAGATACTTCAGAGTATTATACTTCTTTCCTATGGTGAAAGTCCCTATTCAATACAGTAACTTCTAGGGTGTATTAATTATTTTAGTTTCATCCTTGTAGGTGAATAGTTTGGCTACTAGCTGAACAACAGGCACATCAAGAATCGCTGAGGAATGCTGTCCATCATCACTGAACACAGCAGCATCTCACAGAAGACAAAATAAATAGCTGATGTCACCAAGCCATTACCGTGATCCCCATCTGTAAATACTATTGGTCAAAGTCTCCCAAATTTCCACTGTGCAACAACTGTCCTTTAAGATTCACTGTTGTAATAGGCAATATTTTTCCTCACATGATCTAATATATATACACAGCACCTTTATTGCAGCAGTAAAACAAAAGGTGGAGAGCTTGAAGGGTGTAGAGGAGCTGTATTCAGCAGAATTCCCCATATTTCCCTCTTTGGAGATGTGCTGCAAATTCACTGACAGAAGCCATCCCAGCATTCATCAAGGATTATCTAACTTAGAGCAGTAGTTTAAGTATATTGGCACTGTGTTCACAACAGTGCTGGGTGAAATCACAGAAATACACCAAGGAATATAATGGTTTGAGCTGTAACTCCTCCTGTTTCCATTGTTTCTATTCTGTGGTTTCAGGAACATCGTTTCCACATTCTTCACATGCTCCACCTTCCACCCCACCAGCCCTAGACAGGGGAGTGACATTTAGTCCTCCAACCCTGAAGTTGTGGAATGAATCCCACGCATCACAAATGCAGGAAAATTCTTCTGAGAGCAACCCCAAAGTTCCGAGCACCAATGCTGGATTCTATCCTGAAAGCTGACATAACATTCTTCCTAAAGTTCAGCTCCCTGGTATTTTTCCACCTCACCACCATATAAGATTTTCCTGGTCGTTTCTCAAATTGAGTGACAATTACCTGCCAAACAAATCCTCTTCTCCATCCTAATGAATCTCCTGAGGGAGGACAACATGGGCTGCAGAGCTTTATCCTCAGATTATCTAAATCAAAAAGGCAGGGTTGAGGAATTTCAATTTCCTCTAGACAAAGAGGTGGAGAAGTTCTCAGTTGTTCCAGCCAAAGAGCCACATCCTTCTGCTACCTCTAGACCAAAACAGCTTAACAGGGGCTCTTAGTTTGGAAGTCCCCCAGAGGATGGAGTATTTATCAGCTCTTCTTTCCAACTAATTTACTTGTCTCCTCCACTTCCCACAAGCAGCATTTCAACAGATTCCTCCACAAGATTAAATTAGACCAACCAACACAGCTCAGCAGAATTCTTGACGCTGCTGCTGCCATGCAGGAGTGCACAGACCACCTCACAACAGCACTTCTAGGGTTTCACAGAAGTTCACAACCTCACACATATACACAGAGGTCTTTGCTCTGAAGATGTTCGATGCTATAGTGGCTGCAATAGTTCTGTGGAGGAAGCTGCCCCTTCTGAAACCTCACTGCATGGGAAGCCCTCCCTTTCGGTAGCACAAAACAAGAAGGCTTCAGGCTGTAGCCACATGTTCAAATGGCAGCTCAGTGCATATACAGTACTGGCAGCAAAGAAGGAACTGAGGCCACCAAGCCTGACATTCTCCTTGGGGAGACCACAGCATGGTAGGTGGGCTGAAAGACACAGAGGGCATCATGAGAAGAAAGAGTTTAATTCCCAGGCAGGATATTAATCTGCATTTTCAAGGGCCCTGCAGGAAAGAAACAGGGTTTTTTTGACCCTTTAAATTCCCTCCCTGGTGCCACGTTGGGCTGATGAGTTAAACTGCTTCTTGAATTACAGGTTGCTAGTAACAGATCATAGTATCTGCAGAGGAACTGTATGCTACAGGCTAAAGTACACTACAGGCTTTGGGAGGAGAGGCTGGAAAGCTGCTCAGCAGAGAGGGACCTGAGGGTGTTGACTTCTAGCCAGCTGAACATGAGCCAGCAGTGTGCCCAGGTGGCCAAAAGCATCCTGGCCTGGATCAGAAATATTGTAGCCAGCAGGACTAGGGAAGTGATTTTACCCATGTACTCAGCACTGTTGAGGTTTCACCTCAAGTACTGTGCTCAGTTTTGGGTCCCTCACTACAAGCAGGACACTGAGATACCAGAGCGTGTCCAAAGAAGGGCAGCAAAGCTGGTAAAGGGTCAGGAGAACATGCCTTCTGAGGAGCAGCTTGACAATTGGGGGTGTTTACCTTGGAGAAGAGGAGGCTCTCTACAACTGCCTGAAAGAGGCTGTAGGAAGGTTGGTCAGTTAACCAAGTACAAATGATAAAGGAAACGACCTTAAGCTGCACCAAGGGAAGTTTAGATTGGATATTACAAAGAATTTATTTACTGACAAGGCACTGGAACAGCTTGCCCAGGGAAGTGTTTGAGTCTTCAGCCCTTAGGGGGGGAGTATTTAAAAGCCTGGAGATATATTACTTAGGGATATAGTTTAGTCAAGGTCTTGTCAGTGTTAGGTTAATGATTAGACTTCATGATCTGAAAGGTCTTTTCAAATCTAGGAAACTCTGTAGTTCTGCAGAGACTTTTCCAAATCAGAGCTACAGGTTGCGCAAGCTGCTTCTAGCTCTGGAGAGCAGAGGGAGGACACAAGCTGCTTCCCTACAAGGCAAAAATTTCTCTAAAGAGCCACCACCTTAAGAAGAACCTTCATTAAGAACTGCATCTCCACAAGTGTTTGTTTCTAGCCTGAACAATTCAAACCAGAACACATCAAATATTATCTTGATTATGTAGGTAACAAGCACTACCCACTCATTTTGGCACCAAAAGAAACTGGTCTCTGGGCAGATATAAGCTGCCAGTCACAGAAAACCAATCTACTGAAAGCTTACCTGAGAAATTCTAGGCTGTTCTGTCACCAGCAGCACTGCAGAAAACAGCAAATGAGAGCCAAAGCTGCACACAGTATTCAGGCAAACACAAACTGATAGACTAACTGCTACACCTTAGCTCTACCAGCAACTCCCCCCTACCTCTCCCAGGCTAATCTATCAGGCACCCTACCACCACCAGCTATAAAAAGGCCAGGGAGGGGGTTAACTGGCTGCACAGCTGCAGCAGATCTCTATGAAATGCAACAGGTGAAAATGGTTTTATAGCCCTCTTCCCTCATTAAATCCATACCATCGCTCCCCTTGATAGGCTGCCCAAAAGCCTGTGTTGATAAAAGGGTGCAGTTCTGACTGCGTTGTGTTAAAGCACAAGATTATTGCCATAAGGTGACAAAATCTGCCCTGCTTAAGGAGAATATCAGGGAGGAAATGGGTGGATCTCTCAAGGTTAACACATTGGTTGTGGAGGTATATAGGGTTTACTGATGCAATTTTGTCCCTGCATATACTCTTACCAAGTAGCTCCTAGATAAAATATTTCTATGAGCTAATGCACATCCCCAAGAATGACATCAAAGGAGGTCAAACAAGCCTTCTGGACCAAAAAGAAATCAGTTGGCAATGAAAATTTCCAAGACAACCGTAAGATTTCTTCCTCTCGTTTCATTCATTCAAGCTGATTAAAAAGAGATTAACTATGAATTGAAAATCTGCAAATCCCAAACTAAGTTTGATTTAGTGTGCACCCTTATGGTCAGATATGACAACACAGTTTACTTTGCACATGCTTTCAGTGTAAAGGTTTCTCCTAAAGTCCAGGAAAAAAAAAACAATCAAATCAAAACAAACAAAAACACCACAAACAAACAATCGAGAAACAACAGAAACAAAACATTACATGGTGAAATAAGAATGCAAAAGTAAGAATATCATTTCTGTTAGAGCAAGAAATGAGAAATTGACGGGTGTTCCTTTTTTTCTTCAGGGAGGAGAAAGCATCTTTCAGAGTTTTCTTGTTGCCTCAGAAAAGCTGATGTTGGCAATCATCTTTGTTTGCTAACTGCAAATACAAGGCATGAAACTTGATCTTTCATCAACATGGGAACAGTTCTCGTGGTCCCACGACTATTTCTGACCAGACCCTGCAAGATATTAGAAACTGATTTCACTAAGGCATTTCTGGGCTGAACATTTGCAAGCAAATCACATCTCTGTTAGTTACCTGCAAATTGTTTATGTGATTTAGTCTTCTGAAACTTCAAACCATTGAAAAATGTATTTGGTGATTACAAGCACAGCAATCTCTGGCATGCCCTCACTGCCTGGTGAAGAACTGTACAGCCACAGGAGTGTTGGTGCTGGTGGGTATGTTTATTCAATGCTACCTGGCTCTGAAAGCAACAGCAGCTTGCACACTTTGCCATGATAAAGCAGTGAGGCTGAGCTAAGCAGTTGCCTATTACCTGGGAGTGTTTGCACACTACTTAGCTGTGCAGTGGAGAAAGAGTTACAGCCAGGTGACAACATCACATCCTGCTGCCTTCACCTGTACACATGGATAGACATGGACACCTCCCCTCTGCAGCTTCTGCCCCTTTGTTCAACAGGTCTACGTGCACATCTCAATGTATACGGTGTGAGCAGCAGTGAAAGGGATGTGGGAAGCAATTTATTCATTACCTGTTATATCTTGCTCCAGCTCGCGCCCAAGGAGGTTGTGATGGCTGATAGATGATGCCCCAGTATTCAACAAGGACTATGTCACTTAAATACACAGCAGCAGCTTAAGCTAACAGTATTGGCACCGTGTCCTGCCATATCTGCATGCTGGCTGTTCTGTCAGATAGATTAACAGCAACTGCTGTCTTGCACAAAATATTCAATATGATGTGGGAACCTACAAAGACCAGTGCTCCCTAGACACCCTGGCTGATTAGCTCTAAGACTGCTGGACACATATTGCTCCAAAATTCTGTCTGAGAGAGTCCTTTCTACAGATCCTTGCATTTTTCTAGTTTTTCCCAGATCTTCCTTTCAGTCTGGTCTGTTTTCCTGACTTGGGGGATGAGGAGACCCTTAGATTTAGTACTGTTCCTGCTTCTTTCTTGTAATTCTCCTTCTCCAAGGCAAAAGTTTTCATTCATAAATAACAAAGTCACTTCAGAATAACATATGAGCAAATCAGAGGCTTATTTTCTCTATTGTTAGTGCATTTCATAGCAGCTTTAAGTTTTCAAATCTCTATTATGCCAAGTACAATGCTACACAACCCCAAGATGTAAAGGTGGTTTACTGGGGTTCTCACACTGACACTAAACAAGGCAGTTTCTGCCCTGTAAAACAACAGCATGGCCTTTGTTTGCCTTAAACTGGTTTTGATCACCTTTCCCAGATCAAAAAAATCACCCAGATCCCAACCTATGGGTCACCTTCCACCTTACAGCCCCAAATCCCTGGGGAGGTTCCAAATTCCCAGGCTTGGGGCTGCCCCAGGTCCCCCTCCCCAGCTGCCCTGTCCTTGTCTGGGGAGTGGGATAGGCTCTGGCTGCCCATGTGGAGCCCCCACTCTCCCACTCCCTGGACCTCACAGTGCCTGATACTCTAACGTAGACTGCTTGCCTTTTACATTACATTTTTTACCATATTAAGAGGATTTTGGCAATTGTAGTGGTAGTAGAAAGGAATTGGTCCCCTGAGAGGGATGTGTAATGATTTGCTTTGGACCGAGGAAGGGGAATTCATTTTTAATTGAATAATATGAGAATAAAAGCCTTACATGTGCTAATTTGTTGGATTCAAATGTATTTAGACTGGGTTATAAGGATGTTTTGACATTGGGTAATTAGGATAATTAGAGAAGACAGCTGTAAACTGGACTATTTTGACACTAAAGATTTTGATATGCATTAAGGTCACTGTGACACTAAGATCATAGCAGTGATATAAATGTAGAGGAACTGTGCTTACCCAATAGAGCAAGCAACCTGAAAAGTAATTTTTCATATAACGCCAAAGATGTCTACAAAAATACATACATTAAATAGCTTTGGATTTTTCAAAGAAGCAATAAATAAGGATGTTTGAAGAATGGATCCTTGAAGACATCTCCCAAATCACATCTTTAAACTATAGATTATTTTATCTGCCACGCAAAGGAGATTGTGAGTATGGAACAGATAAAAACCAGGGAGAAAAAAATAAAGACTTTTATTTTAGAAGAGTTTGTCTCTGATGAGAGTTACAGAAGGACATTAATTTTTTCTCCTCATTTCTGCAGGGGTAAATCTGAAGCTTTCTATGAACATTTTAATGTGTCTACTCAGAAACAAAGTTGACAATCAACAACTTGACCTGTCTTATCTCAAACTCTTGGCATGGTAAAGAAAGATTCAACATCCAAACGTCAATTTTGCCCATACTTCCAATGTACCTGAGCAATTTTCCTGCACTGACGTGACAATTAAACAGTATTTATTATGCCTTCAAATATCTCATTAATAAAGTCTGGGTTTATAGGCTATTTCAAGGCTGAAAAATATAAAATCTACAAGATCCTTGGACATTTTTGCCACTCAGTATCAAAGCTCTGGATTTATGAACAGAGGGCTTGATACAAAGGTTTTTAAATGAGCCACATTTTTAATATACACCAAACCTTATACCAGAATTGTATATTCTCACATTAAAAATTCTTGAGGAACTCTCAAAAGGAGAAAAGGTAAGGGCAGAAAAAAAGGCAACCCTGAGTACCGCTGTGTTGTCTTCAGTTGTGAGTAAGATACTGTAATTGCTAACAGGGAGCCAAGCCAGGGAAGTTGAAGAGTTTTGCAGAATACCTTTCAGGTTAGAAAAGGTTCACAGAAGTGGACTCAGTTCATGAAACTTTTAATTTTAATTAATTTTAATAGCTGTTACTATAGCTATAGTAAGTTGCAGTTGCATCCATGTTACACTATGCATGAAGTAACTATAGCTCCTTCAAGTTCCTTCCCATTAAAAATCCCTTCAAAGTAAAAATTGCTAGATTCCCTGCACTTTTCCCTTCTGTCAGCTCTTTTAGGAAACAAAATTAATTTGCATTATTACACATTTCTGGAGTACAATACAATGACTCCTTCTCCATCTCCTTAAAAGCATCAGCACTATAAACACAGCTTTTCAATAAAATCCAAAGTTTACAGAAAACTTTCAAACAGAAAAGCTGTTTGTTAAGAAATGTTCTCTGTGAAAATTAAACACTTCATAGGCAAATTCCCTTTTCAAAATCCTTATAAAAAATCTGCCCGGATTTCTCTCTTCCTTCCCTCTATGCCGGTATCGTTATCACTTGCAGCTTTGCTTACAGAATTCTTATTATGAAAGAAAATATTTAGCAGTTCAGCTAATCAGATTGGCTAGCAGAAGTTTCACTTGTTTTGGTATTGATAACAATTCTTTTTAAATCTCAGATAATGAAAAGCCAGCTATCAACAGTTAAAAACAAAAACAAAACAAAACCAACACCAAAACTAACAAAAAAATAGAAAAAAAAAGGAGTCAGAAAACACATGGACATGACTTGGGCAACAGGGGAGGATTTTCCCCAGCCTGCCTGCAGCTAGGCAGCTATCCTACGTGATGATATTGATTAAAACATTCTTCTGCTGTGCTTTTCTTGATCCTTTGAATAAATATGCACCTATCTTCGGATATATGTGACTCTCCTCTCCCTGATTTTGCAGTTCAGCCGATCTCTTTCTTGGCCCTTGCACAAATGCTAGGTGAGGGAACTATCCTTTACACCAGCTCAGTTTCTACTGGATCCCAAAGAACTGGGGTTTACAGAACTGATTTTGAATAAACAGGAAAAACTGGATAGCCGTGCCTCACGTGAGCTTGTTCTCAAACTCAGACATCAATCAGAATCCATCAATGATTTACTGGTCACCAAGGAATAAAGCAGAAATATGTGCCCATTTTTTTTTGAACCAAACCTGTCTCCTCTGGTCCTGAGAGGCTTTTTAGGCACACCATCATCAGTCTGCCCATTACCAGAGTTTCAGGACTAGCTCCCAAGCCCTAATGTACACTTCCTGGGGAAAAAGTCCCCAGACTAATTCCCAAATGACCTATTATATAGAGCAGAACAGCACTTCTCCACTGGAGAGATCTGCCACCCTCTGCGGGGTGAAGGAAGCATCCACAAAGCAGCTGAGTGCCACTGATAAATTATCCCTTGGGTAACAAAGTACTGGGTATGTATTTTATTGGGTGATGAGCAGAAGAAGGATAACATCTGGATTCGCAGCCCATCGAGTGTTTGATTCAAGCTGCAGTGTATTTGAACAACACCCTAAGAGTTAAATGGATTCCCATGGCACGGATCCTAATGTAATTTGGAAAATGAAAAAGCAATAGTGCAATGGTGTTCACCTTTGACATGGAAAGTGTGATGAAGAAAAAAGTCTATCTGAGAGGCAGCATATAGTCAACAGCTGCTTGAGAAAGCAAAACAGTGAGCAGCAGAGATCTCTGGGCTAGAAAAAAAAGCTTAAAACCTTGATCAATGTGCTGCAACAACAATGCAAGTGACCTGTGCATTGAAAGATCAACCCCTCATTTCATAGCACCATTCAGAGTTTCAGGTTAATGGACATGGGGGGGTGCTGGCCACGTTAACTGAATGCCAGCATTAATTAGTTTCGTGCACCATACAGTTACTGAGATGGAGCCTGGCTGTTGAAAATGCAAACCCCCACATTACAGGCTGGCCCATCCAACCTGCAGAAGAGCTTTACCAAAATGAGCAGACACTTCTGGACAGCAAGGCAGGTTCTTCTGAGCTAATGCAGCAGCAGGTGAGCAGCAGGAGCCTCACTTTATGTATCACAATCAAGCTTGGGCAGGATTCCAGGCTGTGGGGGGACAGCAGGACTGTGAGCTTGGAAAACAAAGTGTATTGTGAAACAATGCACACGGAGTGAACTTGGCTATATAATGCAGTTGGGATGAATAACAGGTATCTTAACACTCCCAGTTCCATAAGCTTTTCTTAATGATTGTGCTGATGAACAATGTGCATACGTGGCCTTAGCTCTACTTTAACAGTTATAATTGATGTGACTCAGTTGGAACATGAAACCTTTAGAGACTGCCTCATAGCTTGCTTGTAAGAAAAGAACTTTACAAAACTGAGAACATTTTGTGTATAGCCCATTTTATTTGTTAACATCCCATTTTTAAATAAATATAATAATGAAATTAAATAAATACTGATACTCGAACTTTTTTCTCCCCACACTTTTGGCATGATTACAGTTCCTCGTTCTGTTGACCTTGATTACTGTCTCTTTCAGGTTCTGCTCACTTCTATTTCACCTGAGCCGGTGCCTCCACCACATTCAGGTATCTTTCAGCCATTCTTTGGCCTACAGAACTGTCTTTGGACCTTCATACAGCATGTCCTTTAAGGATGCTTGTGTCTTGGAATAAAGCTCCTCTTGCTGACAAGATCAAAACCATGATTTTCACACACACGCAAAAAAAACCCAAACCCCCAAAAAACCAAACCAACCAACCAAAAAAAAATGTTCAAAAATGGACTGACAGCCTTGTAACAATCATATGGGTGTATGTGGGATTTAGCTCCAGCTCATCAACCTCCTCTCAAGAGAGTAAACAATATCTGCCCTGCAGAGTGAAAGGCAGACAGGATTTTAACAAGGCTGATGTGACAAATTAGTGGCTATTTCACTGGAGCTTTAAGGTCTGTAGTTACATGCATTGCCTACCTGTATGTAAGAAACATGAATATGACCACAAGATTGATTTAAGAAAGTCATCACCACTCAGTAGCAACAGAAGTTAGAGAGAGGTGATTTTGTGCCATTCCTTTGTATGCCAGTGGCATCCTTCTGTTGACCATCTTCTACAAAAAGCTCTCAACATGTTTTTGTCTTATTTGAGGGGCAGGGTTATGAACAGTCATGAGCAGTCCTTGCTCAAAACCCCACTGGTCTCAGGAGGATGGACACATTTGAGTTGTCATCATACAAAGCCTCTGGCACCCATGTACAGTTGCACTTGCAGCTCCACTATTGGGGCTGCCTGAGCTGAGTTCATTCTCCCCACAGCAGCCCTCCCAGGGCTGAGCTTTGCCCCGAGAGCTGGAAAGGTGCTGATAACACCCCCGTGTTGTGGCTGCTGCTGGGCAGGGCTCACACAGAACCAAGGCTGGGTTTCAACATTCCCCCTGCAGTGGGATGGGGTGGACAAGACCTTGGGAGGGGACACGACCTGGGACAGCTGATCCAAAC
>JANHFX010015603.1:0-46485 GCA_027560015.1 Chloroceryle amazona
GCAGATGGACTGCACGGTTATTGGGCGGTAGCCGTGTGCTTTCGGAACCAGGTTCCTACGCCTTTAAACGGCAACACCTCCAAACTCTACTTTTTCTTCATCCTTCTCAAAATGCTTTACACTGCATTCTTTGTGAACTAGAAATGACTAAATAAATCTTCACAGCTAGGGTATAACAATATTATATGCAAATGGTTTTATTTTTTTCCTGTTTTATCTTCCTCTTTATAAACCTAGACTCTCACTGGAAGCTTGCAATGGAACAAAGATTGAGTGAATGAAAAGCCCAGTACAATCCAGCTGGCTGGTTAAACTGAGTATATATGTAGGCTAAACATGTCAATACAGCCAGACTTTAGGAACAGGGACCTTAGACGTAGATAAAGGGCCAGAAGTCAGTTGGCCACTTGGTTCCCAGGTCAAAGACTTATGCTCACAGTGAAAAAGCAGTTGAACTTGTGCTGTCAATGCAGTAATGATTAGATGGTTAGCAAGTTTTTTTTTGGATATAAATGAGAAAATGTTGTATTGTGATTTTTGTTATGCTAATTCTGTATTTGACAGCGGTGTAGGAAGATGGCAATGTTGCATGTCCTCCTCTAGTGGCCTCTGGTTCAAATGGAGTAATACCAATTTATAGCCACTTCAAGTGGAGCCGCAGAAACTAATGCATGAGGAAAATATGGTTTATAATGGAGGATTTGGTTTGAGTTTTCATGTCAGGAAAAAATAAATCTGGTGGACCCTTATGCTTCCTTTGGTAATGTCTCAGTTTTGATATCCCTTTTGTTGAGGAACCTTTCTGAAATGAAAATACTTGCCACTTCCTATGTGACTACTGGTCAAGATGCCATTTGGGTTCCCCCTCAGTGTACAAGGGTCATCAGTGATAACTAGCTCCACCCACAGGCCCTGGCACGTGGAGCTGGGATATCTTGGCACCTGCCTTTACAACCAGTGCTGTTAAAACCAAGTGGGATGGTGTGGTTTGTGTCTCCTAAAGCCAGACTCTCCTCTTTGTTTCTGTGTAGATCACACTGATGGTTCCTCCAGTAAGCGGCAAATGGTGTTTGGCATCGTTACAGCCATTGACCTGCTTAACTTTGTGACTGCACGAGAACGGGAAAGAAAGTCCAGCTGAAGTCAAGTAACAATGCAGAGCCTCTTCAATGACACTTTGCAATCTCCAACAAAGAATCAGGTTATTTCTTAGGTAGAATGGTCTGTCCTTACAGTGGTTTGTTTTGTTGTTTTTTTGGGGGGGTTTTGTTTGTTTGTTTGTGGGTGTTTTGTTTGGTTTTTGTTGTTGTTGTTGGGGTTTTTTTGTTTGTTTGTTTTGGTTTTGGTTTTGGTGGTTTTTTTTTGGTTGGTTGGGGTTCTTTTGTTTTTGTTTTGTTTTTCTAACTTCTGAAAATAAACAGTTAGCTATCCTGGTATTAGCTATACAGCCAGTGCTTTTTGCTGTATTGCACAGCTTCTGGGAACTTGTTTCTTAATCAGGTTACACAATATTTCTTATCAAGACAATTTATTTTTTTACCTATATATATGTAAAAATATTGCTTAAATTAACTGGTATGTTCCTTACATGTTATTTCTGAAGTCTGGCTTTCCAAAACGTTGTTTGAGATCAATAAAATGTGTTAAATGTGTTAAATAAAGAGTTACTGAAGCAGAGGCTCAAGAGAGCTCTGGGAAGTTTGCTTTTTGGTTTGTTCTGGTGTTTTTTTGTTTTAGTTTTGTTTTGTTTGTTTGCTTGTTTGTTTTTTCCATGTGTTAAGCTAGAGAATAACTTTGTGGAGACAAAAATGGGACAGGGGCATAGAGAGAAGAGAGGGAAGGCTTCCCTTTTGGTGACATCTTTGTAAAACAGGAAGAAGTCCTGAGGCCTGAAGTTGAAGCTTGTTTCAGCCAGCTGCTCTGAGGCAAAACTGACCTGAGTGGAAGCCTGACAGTGAAGTGACAAACAATCTAGTGACTTTGTTCTATGCAGTGCACCAGCTTTCACTGCAAGGACAGACCTTTCTTTTTCCCAGTTGTACCCTGATAAGTGAGCAAAAGTGAAAGTTTAAGAAGTAAGATCAAGCTTCTTGCCTGAAGGGTTTTGAAAATCACGCTATTCCATCTAGTACTTTTCCTTTACCTCCCCACCCTCTTATTTATCTTAAAGTGCTATTTTTTCATGCCTGTTTTAGAAGAGCCAAAGGTAATCTGTCAAGTGCTGTAAATTCTTTCAAGTGCTGTTCAAGTGTTCCTACACTGTAGCACCTTATTCCAGGAGATAAACCCTGCTATTAATTGAATTCACTGTACCCAGGCTTGGAAGTAACAAGCAAACATGTGGACTGGTACTGTCAAGGGTACATGAGAGCAACAATGCGGCAGATGTGTGCAGCTGAAACTTTTCACCACTTCTGTAGTTAGGACTATTCAGTAATGTGTGACTTGCATAGCTGTGGCAGAGCTTGGATCTGGCAGCCCCATCCGTATGCTGCTGTTAGTGGTAATGATGAGTGGAACCACTCTGTGATTACAGGAGAAAAGTAGCTGATTTTCATCGAGACTACTCATCCTCTGCTTGTCCTTTTGCCAAGAATAAGGTTTTGATCTTAGCTTGTGTCTCTTTCCATTGAAGATAAAAAATTACTATTTAGGCTGGGGCTATCACTGGTAGGCTAGCAAAGTTGTTGGGTTCTGTTGCTTAAAAAAAAAAAAGGCTGAAGAGAGTTGTGAGTTAGCCAAGAGAAAACGAGGAACTGTTTAAAAATGACAATTGCTACCTACTGTATACAGATTTCTTTCTACCTTGCTGGCTTCCCTGTGGCAGTGGAGTTTGCTGTACATTTTGGAAGTGTGTGCTCAGAGGAGAGAGGTGGTAGAAGCTGCCCTGTCCTATGCAGTGATGAGGAAAGAACATCAAGAGAGCCTTTGCAGTTGTGCCTTGGGTGGTGCTGGCTGGAGGAGGGATGCAAGATCTCAAAGCCAAAGAAGTGACACCAGTGACAGTGTCTGCCTGCCCGCAGTGTGACAGCCTGTTTGTTTTTAGCTACCTCTCCTACCTCCTAACCAAAGTTAAGAACTTTGCTGTAGTAATAAAAAACCTCAGATTGATTTCCCATAACTCTTTAATGCCGTGCTGTTGAATACTCAGTTTATTTTGCCCTTGTTCAGTTTATTTCCTTAGGCATTGGTTGTCTCTTCAGATTAGGGCTATTATTGAAGTAATGTGACTCATACTTACCTTAAACTATGGTTTAACCATTAATGTACTTCTTTAAGATTTAAAACAACTTTTCCCAAGGCTTTAGAAGAAACTACTGCAAAGTCTAAAAATGTCCAATTTCAGTGATAATCTAAAGGATGGTTGATTTTAAATTATTTTTTTTTTTAAGGTTGGTTGGTTGGTTTGTTTGTTTTATACCCATATGCTGTGCAGTGATTTCTTTCTCACTGTTTCCCCTCACTGTAGTATCAACCCAGCCTGGGTGCTTTGACTAGTGGAAAGCTGAATTAGTGTGAGTATCAGATGGCTATACCTGTGTGTTAAAGACACTGTTTTCAAATATGGATTAGTTTTTCTAAGTTGGACAGCTCTGTGTTACCTCTGTGGCTGCTTGGCAAAGCCGGGTAACCCATCTTTCAAATTGTGCTTTTCAGCTACTTCCCAAGGGGTCACACATAACAGCGCAGGTAAGGGTGCGGTCTTTGATCTTAGCACTTTAAACATCCTTGATGTTTCATAGTGTAGAGGGAGTCTGTGGTCAGACTTGAGACATCAGTATTTCAGCCATGCTTCTAAACTTCTTTCACAGTTATTTCCAATACTGTTGTCAGATGTATTTTCCTATCTATTCTTAATTTAGAAGGAAGGCTGAGAGAGATTTATTTCTTTTGATTACTTATATTTTCACTGACTCCTGTGATGCCCACACTTGTAAAAGAACCTGTATATTATGCTAGATTTCATTAGATGCTACAAATTGAAGTGTTTGCTGCAGTTGTAGCAGTCCCTGCTGCTAAATTTTGGCATTACTGTTGCTCTTGAAATTTTACTTTACTTGCTTTTATCTACTCCCCCCCGCCTTGCTGCCACAGGAAAACAAGAAAAGCTTAAGTAGTTGGGGTTGTCACCCCCTTTTTATGCCTGTAAAAGCTCCATGTCCTACCTAACTGAATTCAGCAAGAAACATGAGGATGATAGATGGAGGTTCCCTAATCTGCTTTTCAGAACAGCAGTACAAGAGAGAAGTTATGGGCTGGGGCAGCAGAAGATGAATGGGTATCTTTACTTGTGATGGAGAAAGGTATAAATAAAGATTGGTTTTATTTTTAATTTTTTTAGTTTACTCTTCTTATGTTAATTGCTGTAGCATCATGAAAGCAGGTAGTACTGCTGACTTAAAAAAAGCAGGAGTGGTTAGAGCTGGCTAGGCAGAAGAGGGAACATGAATCTAAAGCAATCCAAGTAAGCCAAAGTATTGAAAGAAAACTTCCTGCTCTGCCTGTGCAGTTTCAGAGCAGGAGCTGTCTCCTGTTCTACACTGACACAAGGAGGAAATGGTGGCCAACAGCCACTCATTCACAGCAGCAATCCTGTTTGACCAGAGGATTGGTGCAATAAATGGAGCTGCTGAATAAATTCAAAACTTCTCAAGAGCCTTTTTCCCTATAGTAGGGATGAAGGCAGCAGAGAGAAGGGAATGGGAAATCCTGCAGGGTTGAAGTTCCTCTGATGCAAAAGCTGATGAGCTTGATGCTTTTCTGCATGTCTGAGAATGCTATAACTAGCCTGGTCCTGGTTAGTAGTGGTAGGACCCTACTACCCTGGGCTCGTCCCTTCCAAACACTGTGAGGACCAAGAAAAATGTTGCAGTTTATTTGGTCTTTAGCCTGATGTTAAAGTCTAGAGCTTGAACAGAACTGTACTTTATTATTCTTTTTCCTGAAGCATGTGCCTGTGCTTCTCTTTACCTGTGCTGGTTAAGCAAGTGCTGACCATATGCCTGAAAACTATTTTACACATGGATACTTACATCAACAGTTTGCTGTATTTGTTTGTCACTGTAAGATAATATCAGTCCTTTTGGCCTAATGTTGGCTCTGCAAAAATACTTTTATTTTCTTAACCAAAGGCAATTGTCCAGTAAAGTCTGTATAATATTTTGCAAAACAGTTATCAGGTAATGACTTAAGGATTGTTCTGAAGTCACTGCATCTAATGTTATTTCCCAGTTCTTGCACAAGCTGTGGCTGACTGCAGAATTCTGCCTAGCTGAGATTCCTCTAAGCACTCAGACCAGTCTCATCTCCCCACCAAGCTCATCACTAAATGGTTTCTGAAGACTTCTGCTTGCTATTATGCATTTCACAGAACATGTTTACTGTTAGGTGCTGCCACTGTTGTCCAACAGCCTTTCTTACTGCATAGTGTCAACACCCCACCATGACAAAGGTAGTGCTTCTGTCTTCCATGTTTTAAGCAGTGTGCTGGTTTTGGCTGGGATAGTGTTAATTTTCCTCATGCTGGAAATGGTGTTGATAATTCAGGCATGCTGTAGCTACTCCTGAGCAGTGCTTGTACAGAGTCTGCTTCTCACACCACCCCACCGGTGAGTAGGCTGGGGGTGCACAAGAAGTTGAGGGGACACAACTGGGACAGCTGACCCCAACTGACCAAAGGGATATTCTATACCATATGACATCATACTCTGCATATAAAGCTGGGGAAAGTAGGTAGGGGGTGGAATGTTCAGAGTGGTGGCATTTGTCTTCCCAAGTAACCATTGTATCTGATGGAGCCTGGCTTTTCTGGAGATGGCTGAACACCTGCCTGACAAAGAGAAGTGATGAATTAATTCCTTGCTTTGCTTTGCTGTTGTGCATGGATGGTGCTTTACCTGTTAAACTGTCTTTATCTCAAACCACAAGTTTTCTCACTTTTACCCTTCTGATTCTCTCACCCCACAGGGGGGTGGAGGGCAGGGAGTGAGCGAGCAGCCTTGTGGTGCTTCATTGCCACCTGAGGTTAGACATTAGAAGGTGTCAGGCAAAATCAATATTCTGTACTCTATTGCACAAATGCTCACAAATGTACAGTATAAGGAGATCAATAAAGGGGTTTGATTGCAGAATGACTCTGTTTTTTTTGTGGTTTGGTTTGTTTTTTTTTTTAATGGTGGTTCAAGATGACAATATATTAGACTGTAGGCTGTAAGAAACTTCCGTCAGCTACAGGAGACCTCTTGCTTTCAGTGTGTGGATTGCAATGCTCTGCAGTTCTGTCTCCAGAGAGACAGGAGTGTGAGACAGGCCACAGCTTGCTTCTCATGTCTGGCTTTACTACAATCCTGGTGTTTCTGTACAGGGTAGGAAACGAAGGATGTAGCAGCAGGACTTAGATACTACTGGTGGAGCTCCTAGAGCAACAGGAGCACATGTGGTCAATGGTACAGATATTTCTGAGAGAAGGCAATGTCTTTGGGGGATTATGGTGAAGTTACAATGTTAAAAAGCGTGCGAATTCAAATGATGTGCAGGGGGGGTGGTCTGTGGATAAGAAGCAACCCCCCAAAGGGGCTGGCTGTGTTATTTCAGAGCTATGTATTTGTGCTGCCGCTCAATGTCTCGGTCATTTGCTCAAGTTAAAGCAGAATGAAGGTGGTTTATATCTATGAGGCAATTGAATATACACAAGTTCATGGGCCTTGATGGGATGAACCCAAGAGTGTTGAGAGAGCTGGTTGATGGTTTTGCCCTACCACTTTCCATCATTTTTGCAAAATCATGGCAAATGGGAGAGGTACCGGAGGACTGGAGGAAAGCCATTGCCACTCCAGTCTTCAAAAAGGGCAAGACGGAAGTTCTGGGAAATTACAGACCAGTCAGCCTCATCTCCATCCCCGGAAAAATGAGGGAGCAGCTCATTTCTGAGGCCATCTCTAAGCACATAGAAGAGAAGAGGGTTATTGGGAGTAGTGAGCATGGATTTACCAAGGGGAAGTCATGCTTGACTAATCTGATAGCCTTCTATGGTGTTGTGACTAAATGGATAGATGCAGGGAGAACAGTGGATGTAGTCTACCTTGACCTTAGCAAGGCTTTTGTCAGTCTCCCATAACATCCCTGTGAGCAAGCTCAGGAATTGTGGGATAGAAGAAGGGACGGGGAATGGATTAGGAACTGGCTACACAATAGAGCCCAAAGAGTGGTGATCAATGGTGCAGAATCCAGCTGGAGAGCTGTAACTAGTGGAGTCCCCCAGGGATCAGTGCCGGTTCCAGTTCTGTTCAACACCTTTATCAATGACCTTGATGATGGGAGAGAGTGCCTTCTCAGCAAATTTGCTGGTGACATGAAACTGGGAGGATTGTCTGATTCACCTGAAGACTGTGTGGCCATTCAGCAAGATTTGGACAGACTGGAAAGCTGGACAAAGAGGAACCTAATGTCTTTAACAAGAGCAAGCGCAGAGTCATGCACCTGGGAAGGAACAATAAAATGCACCAGTACAGGTTAGGAGGCGTTCTGCTAGAGAGTAGCTCTGTGGAAAAGGACCTTGGAGTCCTGATAGTTATCCATGGGACAGCAATATGCCCTTGTGGCCAAGAAGGCCAATGGTATCCTGGGGTGCATTAAGAAGAGTGTGTTCGTCAGATCAAGGGAGGTTCTCTTCCCCCTCTACTCTGCCCTAGGGAGACCTCACCTGGAGTATTGTGACCAGCTCTGGGCTCCCCAGTTCAAGAAAGACAAGAGATCTACTTGAGAAAGTCCATTGGAGGGCTATGAGGACAATTAAGGGGCTGGAACAACTGCCTTATGAGAAAAAGCTGAGAGACCTGAGGCTTTTTAGTCTGGAGAGTAGACGACTGAGAGGGGATCTAATTAATGTCTATAAGGACTGAGTGTCAAGAAGGCAGGGAAAACCTCTTTTCACTTGTGCGTTGTGATAGGAGAAGGGACAATGGATTCATGCTCGAGTACAGGAAGTTCCACCTCAACATGAGGAAGAACTTCTCTACTCTAAGGGTGACAGAGCACTGGAACAGGCTCCCCAGAGAGGTTGTGGAGTCTCCTCCTCTGGAGACTTTAAAGACCTGTCTGGATGCATTTCTGAGGGATCTGCTCTAGTTTTGACCTGCTCTGTCTGGGGGGTTGAACTTGATTATCTTTGGAGGTCCCTTCCAACCCCTACCATGCTGTGATTCTCCAAAGTGGGTAAAACCCTCATCCCTTGTTTTTTTTGGTCCCTGTTTCCCTTTGTGGTCAGTCTTTGCTCAGCCTCATCCAAATAGGTTAAGACCCTGTCATCAAGTCTCAGGGGGACATTTTTCCATGTCACAGAGGTAGAGAGGTGCCTTCCTCTGTCTGCATCAAGGGCAGGGGCTAGTCCCTTGGGCATGCAGCATGAACTCCTTTCTGGCTCGCTCACCTGCATGCTGAGTTTTCTGACAGAGGCATGGTTTATTTGCCTCCTCAGATGCACATGGTGTGCTCTATCCTCAGCTTAACTTTCTCCCTTCTGATCCAGTTAGCTCTCCAGCAGCATTGGGTGACCAACACAGCAGGCAAACAATATACAAAATTTTCTTTACCTTACACATCCTTTTCATGTGATCAGTTGAAATGCTGTTGTTGCTGGCAGCAATTGCAGATCGTTGTCTTGCCTTTACCTTTTGGCAGTCTACTTCGAGGCAGGAAAGGATCTTGATATCACAGTCTGACATAACAGAAGGCCTGTGTTTCTCCCAAGCTCACCTGTGCAAGGAGAAAGACCAAAGGCTAACCAGGCACAGAGAGCACCAGGCATGGTGTAGGATCAAGTTCCACCTCCTGGTAGGCCTGTCCTCTGTCCTGTGCCCCTGCCACCAGGCTGCAGCTGTGGTCTCAAAGAGGGAGCCGAACCAGTTAAAAAATGTCATAGCAAGGTAGATCAGGGGTGGTTTTATATAGTGCAGCTATTGAGAGAAACATTCAGGGTTCCTCCATCTGCCCTGTGTCCTGTTAGCAGCAGCCCCCAGATTTGAGTGTTGTGTGCTGGGGGACTACACACCCACATTTTCCTTTCCTGACCACTGAGGCACATTACTAGGACTGAACTGTCCCCAGCTGTGGAGGTGCCCCTCCTCACAGGTCACCGATGCAGGGAAAATTACTGGGTACAATTTTATGTTCTGGCTCATGAGATAAACAGAGGACTTCAGTCTGGAAAGCTACCGTACAAAAGCAATAAATTCCCTTTAGGAAAAAACCACACACAACAGCCCATACTTCTGTTGCTGATGTGTCACTACCTTTTGCCACTGCAAGATGAAGACAGATATATTTGAGCTTTGCTCATACGATATTCCTGAAAGCACATTTTTTTTTTTATCTATATGGGCTTATTAGAAGTGGAGCTTTGGAGAGGGAAGTGGCTGTGCACAGGTTGGTGGAGGCACAGCCCCTGCCAGGGCATAGGGAGCCTGGTCTGCACTGGGGTGCTGGACCCGCTTGCTGTGGGGTTAAAGCCTACAGCAGGGGTGCTCTGTGTGCATGTGGGTCCCACATTGCCTGGGCACTCTCCCTCGGTCCCTGCCTAAGTTGTGCTGCAGCCATGCACATGCCCAGACTTGCACCCAGTCACCCATGCTGTAGTCTCACTTGCCTGTCCCCTGGCTTGGCCTCAAAGCTGGCCTAGCTCTGCACAGGGAGCTGCGTTGCAGACCACATCCAGCTGAAATGCAGCTTTCCATCACATTACCCCATCAATGAAATCAGTTTTCTGGTTTCTTTTTCTAGGTGTCCATAAGGGAGAGGGCAACATATGATAGCTGTGACTAGAAGGAGGGTGGGAGGGAGGACTGCAGGCAAGAGTTGCTTAGCTGGGTACTCCTGCTGCATCAAACAGCAGCTCCTGCAAAGCAGAACCAGCCCCACGCCTTCCTCGGGGTCAGTGGGAACAATGGAGGAGAGCCACATGATGTGGCTATGTCCAGCTGCTGCTTTGGCATCAAAAGCTGAGTCACACAGTGGCTGTAGTGCTGGAGGACAGTGAGTGAGGATAGAGCCTGCGGAACCTGACCCATGATGTGGTGAGAAGAACAGCCAACTCACCAGCCACCACCTGTACACCCCTGCCTTAGTCTTAAGAAAGAAATCTACCTTTATTTGGGGGAAAAGCCAAGTCCTGTTTACACTGCAGGTTGCACTACTCTTTTGGTAGCTAAAAGTATGCCATTGCTTCTTCATACAAATGTACCTTCTTCTTTCACACCCTCCAACTCTCAGGCTTTGAAAAGTCACTGCCTCTTCCAGTGATAGCCAGCTGGGTTTGTATGTCCAAACACATAGGACAAGTGTTCTGCATGCAATGACCACCCCTGTATTCCCTGCGTTGTCTGGTATCTGACAGATGCCTCATGTCCATGGGGAAACATGAGTGAAGGCAATGTGCTGATTGATGGTGAGACTGCTGCCTTTTTGACCCATCAGGGTACGTGAATGCACTGATCAGCCCCATGAGGTGAGCACAGCAGGTCTGAGCTGTGAAGGGTGGGAAAGACTGTGTTTGGAGCTGTTTGTGCCTTGGGTCCTTCCAGCGTCCTCCTAAGAAAAGCTAGCAGGTCTGCTCTTCCCCCACCTGTCCCTGGAGTGTAGCTCTCCCTACAGCTGCCAACAGTAGATGCACCATTAAATGAGGCACATCAGATGTGTTGAAAAGATCCGTGGGTTGTACAAGCAAATGCTGACCTCTCCCGAAACAGGTGGGTGTGAATGGCTTCTTTAGTGCAGTGACAAAAATGCAACTTTTCTAACACATTTCTGCCTTGGACTGTGACAGGCTTGGGCTAGTGCACCTTACGCTGAGTACCTTGCTCCATTGTACAGATCCCCGCTGAGGTCAGGCTAGTTGTGAAGCGTAGTACTGCTCAGAATTGTCAGTGGGGTCAAGATGCAGCCAATTAAATACTTTATCATCTTTCAGCTGCAATAGTTATGTGCTAAAATAAGGCTTTTACAGCAAGCATATTGAACAGGGGAAAAATATGTTTAATAGTAAGTAACATCCTCCCTTTTTCCCGGTTTGCCCACAAAATTCAGATAGTAGGTATTATGATCAGTATTCCAACTCACAGTCCTATTCAGCTTGACCAGTGGCAGTTTTGACCTCATGCCTTCACAGCAAAATGGCTTTCTCTGATGGCTGAAGACAAACCAAGAGCCACAGAAAGCCCATTCTGTCCTGAATTATCTACTAGACCTTCCCAGAATATTGCTATCCCTTACTCTCCTGTCATTTTATCAAGCCTTACCATGGAGGTTCAACTGCTTCGACAAAGCTGTTTTGATTATTAAATTATGTGGGAGGGAAAAAAGTGGATTTCTTTCCACTTAGTTTATCAGAATTGGGAACATTTGAAAGCTAATTTTGGTCCTTCAGGAGAAAAAATGTCACCAGAGGATGGACCTATGGTCACAAAAGATGTAAATGCCCAGAAGTAAAACACAAGTGCTGCATCTCTCCCAGCCCTGCCAAGATGAGAACTATGACATTAACTCTGCAAAGAGTCTTTACCATAACAGTTTAAAAACAGAGGCCCTCTCCCTGTGCACGGGCATGATCTCTTCCATCACACCATCTTGTGACAGCCAGGAGCCATCCCAGTGCTCTTGGCTGCCTCCATTGCTCCCTACACCTGCCTCTCTTTCTATGGCTGGCTGGCCATTTCTCTCTGGTTGTTGCTTCCCAACCTGAGGACACGGCCGTTTAGTCAGCAGGATCCTGCAGAGTAAAAGCTGCAAGGTAACTTCAGATAAAGGACAGGGCACTGCGACCCTTCTGAGGAATAAACAGCTGTGCCATGTGCTCTCGTGGTTTTTCAACTCAGTAACACTTCAGCACTGCAGAACAGCAAGGTAATCAGGTACCCACAGGACACGTTTTTATTGGGTGCACAGGCTGTGAAGTGTCTTTGTGGATTGGAAGCTTGACAAAGGTGCCAGTGCAGACCTCAGCCAACCCCCTGTGAGCCAGCTCCACCTCTGCTCTTAACCCAGGCACAGGCAAAGCAGGAGAAAATCCACATCAAAATGCCTGCCACCCTTATCTGCTGAGGGCAAGACCAGCTGCCCACGTGCCCAAATGGCTGGTGACCACATAAGTAGCTCTGGGCATGGGGGTGATGCTTGACCATTTTGATCAAATTTATCTAACAGCTTTTACCTTGCCCCCAAAAAAGGGCATGGAGTAATTTTTTCAAAGTCCCCAAACTTGTAATTTAGATATTTTCTGAAGAAACTGTTTCATTTAAAAAAAAAATCATTAAACCAAACATTTTATTTCAAAATTATCTTCTGTCCTTCCAAGTGCACATCTGTATCTCTGTTTCATTTTAGGCTGAAAAGATCTCCATTTCTTTCAGTTTGGTCACTAAAGGGAAGAATCTTATTTTTCATTTTGAGCGGGTGCTGCTTCAGGAGATAGCCAGGAGGGGTTGGCTGGGTTATTCTGTAACTGCAATGTGCAGAAAAAACAATTCTTGCTGGGGTTAGGGATATTTGCAGCCTTTTTACAAGAGACCTGAATGCTTTGCGTCACATCAGATAGCCCACAAGATTTTTCTACAATGGATTACCTCTGACAATGTTTTCCAAAGAGTTCATTTATTGCAAAAAGACCAAAGGTAATGTCATTCCTGTGCTAATACCTACAACAGTCACATCTTTGAATGGTTTAATTCAAAAATAAGCATTCCAATAAGCCTTATTCTCATCTGATCATCTGAATAGCAGTCAAATTTCCTTCATGACTGTGTTTTGGGGGAGCACAGCCCCAGCCTGGGACCAGTGGCTCCATGCACTGCCCCAGCCGTGGGAAGAAGCATGGAAAGGAGGGACTGAAATCCCATGGGCTTTTCCTCTTCCACAAAATTTTCATCCAGATAGTTTCCTAATCACCCTGCCAGAATTTGGGAATCTCCATAGAGCAAAAGCTGTTCCCTACTCTTGGCCGATTTAATAGTATAGCAGTTTCATGAGGAGCGGGAGCTAGCATGAGAAAGACAAAGAGGCTTAGGGCTGGAGGTGGTGTGGAGACTAACGCTGGGTTCCCAGAGGACACAGAGAGTCCCTATCAGACAGCACCAAATGTAATATGTCATTTCTGTCAGTGTTTATGCCTGATTCAGCAAGTCACATGCTGACACAGACAAGCTGGGTTTAAGTGGCAGGTTAAGTACAAGACACAAAATCAGAAACAAAATTCTAAAACTAGCACAAAATTGCTGAGGGCATGTTGGGAACACTTCTGAAGATAAGTATGAATTAAAACTGACAATAAATTGCTTATCTTTCTTTATAACCTAATCATTTATGTTTGGAGAGCAATCAGATGCTGGTCTTGATTAGGTGTGGGGCAGGACCCAATCAGCATCCCTCTGCAGACCGCTTACCACTGCTCATTGGTGTCCCCTGCCACTAGGTACATATAAGCTCAGCACTGGAGTGCAGTGAAAGCACTCGGCTGATGCACTGAAGGTGGTAAGTTTGGCTTATCTATTACTGAACACACTGCTTTTCTAATGGCAGGCTGCATAGGAGCCATACCTGCTAACTAGGTGACTTTGTTGTTATGAAGAGCCTTGAAACCACAAGGAATCTGGTGGCCTCTTCTTCTCAGCCTTTTCAATAGAAAAATTGACTATGATCTGGGGAATGCCTGTGCTTTCAGCAAGACATGAATAAATCTGAAAACTGGGGAGGTTCTGACTTTATGCTGGAAGATCAGTCAGGTGGTAGAGTAGATTGTCTGGAGAGTTTGTGCAGTCTCCGTCCCTGGAGGTTTTGAAGACTCAAGAAGACAAAGCCTTGAGCCAGCTGGGCTGAATTTACTGCTGATCCAGCTCTGAACAGGAGGCTGAACTGAGGACCTCCCAGAGTCCCTTCCATCCTGGGTCGCTCCATGATTCTGTTAAACTGATGCTGCATTTGTCTTGCTTAGTGATGGTAATACCATTTCTTGAAAACAAAGCAAGAAAATGGCATTTTGTTTTGAATGGGACAAGTTTTGCATGTAACTCTCTCTGCTCTGCTGAGTTCATTTTATTTTCCCTGTTTACTCAATGAGTGTCTTGATTTTCTTCCTTTTGAAGTTATCAATGCAGCCTGATAACCGCAACTAGTAATTGCGATCTCCTATCTGCAAAGCACTCTATAAACATTAGCCTATGCTCATTCTCACATATTTTCAGTAAGCTGCAGCAGCTGCCAGATTGCGTTTTAGCGTGTGCCCAGTCTCTGGTCTTGCCTTCCAGCTCCAGTGGATATTTCCATTTATCCTTTCTCCAGCACTGTGCCACCTCAAGCTTCTTTATTTAGAAGAGAGTAAGGGGGCTGTTACAGGACACCTGCAATAGATCAGATGCATTTCATAGTTGATCTGATGATAGCTGAAGCTCCAGGGGTTAGGAGGAGTTACTGTGACATAAGTTTTGTTAATCAAGAGAGATCATATCTTTGATTTCTGTTGTAAGGTGACTTGAAACTGCTCTTGTGACAGCATGGGGAGATGTTTGTACTGGATATTTCTACTCTTAGCCATCCTTGGCTGCAGTCAGACTGTCCAAAATAACCTCGTGCCCTTTTCTACCTGTACTTCCCATCCAGCCTGTGGTTGCAGGATGTGAGACCATCAGCAGGGGGGTGCCTTGCAGGTGTTGTCAAGGCTTCCAAAAGACAGGAAGGTCAGATTTTTCCCATCTTTTGGTACTGTTTCATGTTGGTGTCTGTCTTACATAGATGTTATTTGGGTTCCTACATTTCAGACAGTTTTTAAGGTTACCTCCAGATCCACAGTGGTTTGTGGCATATCTTAAATATTATCTCAGGGCAAAGTGATGCAGAGATAGATGCAGATGTCAGAAGACATCTGTGCAGTCTGGCAGTATCACTACAGGAATTAAACAGTCTTTGAAGAGATACATGAGAAACCGTCCAGCAGAGAGGAATGTAGATGCTGACCCAGTCAAGGGGCTGATCTTGTTTGTTTGCCCTCTGGGCTTCTAGAAAATGCATCTGTATCCACTTTGGGTGAATGAAGAAATGAAAACCCCACTCTTGCTATTTACTTCTATCAGATGTTAAGGGAACAGAGCACAATGAGCAGAATGGAACCTATTTTAGAAGGCAGAAATACAATAATGTTCTTCCCTCCATACACTATCCACCTCAGCATGGCATGCTGTCTCCCACACTCAGCTTTAGGGCCAGGTTAGCTGATCCTGGCAGGGGTGAAGCTGGGACCTGTGGCAATTCATAGTGGTGGTGAGGGAGGTGCTTGGATGCTGATGTTCCCCAACAGATGTCTGAGAGACATCAGTGTGCTCCTGAGCCAGTGGGGAGCTTGCCCAGCTTCACCCAAGGCTTGACAGGTGGCTGTCCCCACAGACAGACGCGTGGTTTTGGCTCTTACATTCTCAGCTGCAATGCAAACTGTAGCTGTCAATACCACCCCAAAGTGAAGGTGCAAACGTCAGTGCTGACATGGTCCAGTGGCACCAGGCCCTCTCTGGCAACCCCTGCAGCTCAATGTCACTCCTGCAGCTGCCCCACAAGGAAGGATGGGGCACATATTTGTCAACGCATCCAGGGCTGGAGGGGAGAGGGGCTTGCATGGGGCCAGGATAACCTTTCCTAGGGCCCAGCAGCCACCCAGGCAGGAAGCCGTATGCTGGAAAAGAGGAAAAAGACTTGCAATAGCAGCCCTAATAATTTCAGCCCCTTGCCTCTCCTCCTTCCACCCCACTGTGAAATGACAGAAATGGGCATCAACAGAAGAGAAAAAAAAAAAGAGAAAAAAGAAATACTTGTAAAATCTAGTTTGCTAACATTTTAGTTGGAAACTGGTGACCTCAGTTGTGAAAGCGTGCTAACTGCATATGATACACTGCAGCTTATCTCTTCTTTCCCCACAAGTGACTTTTGCTCCTTCCCAGTTAATTCACTAGGTAAATAAGGATTTGCTCGGGGACATACACTCAAGGCCGACACAAATCCTGGCTTGCAAGGAAATTAACATGGTTATTTTTTCCTTTAATCCCTCCCAAGAAGCAATGTGCTTGGCAGTGGTGGGAAAGAGCTCTGGGAGGCAAAGTTTGCCCAGAGAGTTTTTGTCAGACCAGCTGCATGGTTCAAGCTGTTTTGACATGACTGTCCTGCACCCTGATGTTCCCTCACTGCTTTGTGGTACTGGAGTCAAGGTCTCTAGAGGAGAAAAGGTGGCTCAGCACCCAACGTGGAGGTGATGCTGTGTCCCCTGCCTGCTGTCCTGCTTCAAATTTCAGTTGCAGGTCCAGGTAGTGCCACGAGGTTGTTGACCTCCATCTTCATGATGCTGGAAAGAGGGTTTGGCCACACAGTGCGGACTGTTTCATCCCTTTGCTATGGCTAGAATAACTCTGTGGTGTATTTCTGTGTTTTAGGGACAGCCTGGGAGGGAGAAAACCACAGCCTCAGCCAGCCAGCCAGTGGGGAAACCACTGGGAAAACACAGTGCTGACCTCAGGTGGTCCCACCATCCTGCTTCAAAGAACCTTCTACCAAGTGGGTGAAGGAGCAAGAGAGCAGAAAGAGGATGGCAGAAATGGTAATTAAAGCTGCCCTTGGGCTCATATGTCAAGCCACAAATTAATTAGAGAATCAAGACCCATCCATAACAGCATGCTATCTGCTTGACTGGCCATTGTGAGTAGGCTGGGCTTTGTGGGTACTGCAAGCAGCACAGGTGTCAAGGATGGGCAGAGCAGTGGCTTTACAGCCCAGGGTGAAGAAGATGCTTCATGCACCCTTTGGCCTTCACTGTCTGTGTTGCACATGTTGGCTGCAGCATCCTCCTGTCAGAGGCTTGAATTCCCTCCCTGGAGGACAGTCAGTAGCTAGAGTGGCATTCCTACATCCCTTCTTCACATGGCAGCAGGTCTGGTCCTTCTGCAAGCAGTCTTCTGTGTTTGGAAGAGGGGTATTTCTCCTTTGTGTCACTGGTTTGGATCTATCGCATTTCAAAATTACATCTTATTTCTCAGTCTGAAGTAAAAAGTAGAAGGAAAGTCCAAACCATGCTTTTGAGAATTTCTACTACAGTAAAGTTAATGAGAGCATTACACTTGCTCTATCTGAAAAATGCACCACTGTAGTAGTGTAGGAATGTGGGGCAAGCTACGGTACAACAAGCAGCTTAACACCAACTTTCATCATCAATCAAAGTAATATACAAGTCTCCAACCATGACTCCACTAAGTTGCAAGATCCCTTTATTCAAGAAAGGCTGAATCAGGGCAAATTCATTCTGTGAACAGACCAAAAACGAAACTTCCAGTTACCAAAATCATGTCCCTTCTATTCACGTGGCTGGTTCCCTTAGCACAAAAGGGTGGCTGACGAATTGCAGAGGGTCGCACCAAAGCTTTGTGTAACCTTTGTTTCTGCTAGTAGTCAGTAGCAGATGCAGAGAATATGCTATGAACCTGGACTCGTCCTGTTCTCTATATATGCACCAGCAGCACAGAGAAAGCAGTGCAGCAAATTACTATGTTTACAGAGCGCAGGAACCATTTGGGCCACTTTGAAAAACCACTAATGAACTCAACCTTTGCAAACTCGTTTAACGCTTTTTGGTTCCATTTTTACCTGCTGTGCTCATGTAGTTGTTCCTGATAATTTCATTTTGCCTTATTATTTGATGCTAAGAAGCAAAAAAAAAAAAAGGTGTTGTTCAGTCCCCTTTTCCAGATGCCCCAGGATTTACAGCCCACTCTGATCACCAGCTCCCTGTCTTATTGACAGTCTGATGAATCCCCCTCTATTTGAACTGGTTAACTCTGAAACTTGCTCTGTACCCCTGAGCACATTTGCTGCCCTTCTCTGATGTTTTGTTTCTATCAATTTCCTTTTTTTTTTTTTTCTTTTAATACATGGGGATGCCAGAATAGAAGTGTCCTTTGAGGCCTGCTACCACCATATAAGTATGAATCAAATTATTATCCAAGTATTATCAAATTATTGCTGGGTAGACTTATTTGCAGTTTCTTCACTGCTAGAGTGAAAAATACTTCTCTTGACCAAATAATTACATACAGAGCACCACATTTTCTAGTGGAGGGGATACTTCAATGTGCACTAGAGCAGAGGAAGATTTACTGGAGACGTTGGACAGATGATGGTTTGCCATGTATGTGGTCTGGTATACCACTCCAAAAGGGCAATTTTATGCATCTGTTCAAACAAGGTTTTTGAAATGCTGTGGTAGGGATGGCCCATGCAGGTTGCCCACCCTACTTTCACATCCAAGTGTCACTTATTGCCTTTCACAATTATTGCCCAGGTGCCTCCCTGCCCTCTTTTCCTCCCAGGTGACTATGGGTTTCTATTTCCACAACACAGGAACTGACCAAGATGTGCCCGGTCATGAACAGCAGTTGCATGGGAAGTGAGGAAAGCAAAGCTGACAGCATGTGGACCCTTCCCAACTTGCCTAGTCAGTGCACATGGACAGCTGCAACACCTGCCACCATGTCTCCACACTCCTGTGTGGCCTTGTGAGTAATTCTTCCATGCTGGTTATTTTCATAGTGAAGACAGCTCAGTATCTTTTTCTGAAGGTGAAGTACTATTGTTACATCAGGATGGTTATGACCTGAGGTCAGTTGTTTGACCTTGTGTACATTAATGATGGTTTATTTTCCAGAAGGCAAAACCCACCTAGTATCTCCTCTCCAGAAAGAACTTTTTCACTCCTTTGAAGCTTGCAGAAAGACATGTCTGGCTCAAGAGTCAGCTCTGTGTTTTCCAGCACACGACTGAAAGGGTCTGCTAGTATGGGGCATCTCATTTTAGAAGAATGAAGATTAACATAATTTAGAGGTAGCTTTCAACCAGGGTCTCGTACACTTCTGCAAAGTGGACTCTGTGAGATCTGGTGTTGCACAGCAGAAATGAAGGCACTTCCGGTTGCTAGGTACTTGAGGAGATGCAGTGATGTCTCTCCAGGCTGTAGAGTAGTGTTTGCATACACCCCGAAGATGTTCCACCTGTCCTCTTGTACAGCACAGTCAGTAACATCCATACAGTCATCAGTCAAAGGGCTGCAGCACAGCTACCCTAGTTCGTTCAAACAGTCTGAGAATGTGTGTAAGAATATTTCTAAGCACTTGCAATGTCTTCACAGATGGCTAACAGACCTTCATGAAAACAGATGACCAGGGTCTGGGCTTTTAAATAAGTAGAAAATGACCCACGCAGAGGTTGTCCACCCTGTGTAAGTGACTCAAGAGTGCAGTGCAAGGTTAAGTGACTGTGAGTGGCTCTTGTCCTCACAGCAGCAGGTTTCCTCCCAGGGTGAGGTAAGCCTGCCCAAGGGCCCAGACTAGACTAGATGAGAAATGCTTTAATGGCCCCGGCAAAACAGACCCAGACAAGCTATTAAAGATAAGGCTCTCCTATAAACGTCAGGGGAACTGCGGACACATCCCTGGCTGTGCCAAAGATGTAAAACATGAATTCATCTCCCGCATATGAGGAACTGGATCCTGTGGGAGGTGCAGCACTGCTCTGTGTGGATGCCTGCCAGCTGGGAGCTGGCTCGGGGAGCTTCATACCATGTGTCAGGCAGCACATAGACAGAGAACAGCCACCAGTATGAGTGAAGTCCAGAATGGCCTCCAGGTCTGGACCATGAAAGAGGGGGCAGTGGTCTCCACAGCCTCAGAGCTGATCCAGCAATTGTGCATCCAGTGTTCACCCAGTGCAAACCCTACAGCTAGTGCTGAGGATAGGATCAGCTCTTTTCAATAGAATTGGGGATTTTTTTCTTCAGTTATGTTGAGCAGGATAACATTCATGGGTTTTAGGAAGTTAGCATCAGGGTGCCACAGGGCAGCAAAGCAGTGCTGGTGCCAGGGCCTGTGCCAGGACCCATCCCACCCTCCAAGCCAGGAGATGGGCATCTGGGTATTGGGCATTTCCCTGGGCATGGGGTCTGGGTGAGGGGGCCCATGCCGTAACACTGGGGCCGGCACTGAAACATAACCCACTGTAGAGCAGTGAAGAATATACACTGGGACATATCACACTGTTTCTTTTCTATTGCAGCACTGTGTGGAGGGGTTTGTTTGGTTCCTCTGCTCTGGGTAAACCACAGATGACAGACAATGTGTCAAAAATCTCTGAGCTTCTTTCTGAGATTCCCATGTGAAATGTGTTTGAGTTTTGGGAGTACAAGCAGAAGATGAGGGTGGAGGGATAAGACAAGATGTTAATTAAGACTATTAATTCTTTGTTTACCCAAAGTTACAGAGGTAGGCTAGTTCAAATATCCCTTGAGCCAATTCTGACACACTGTAGCAAGAATTGCTCATTTTTCCAGGACTGTTATTCTGCTGGACATCTTATGGAGTAACATATGATAAGTAAAATAAAGAATCTTGGAGAAAAACCATCCATGTCCACTGAACTGATACCAGCAGCTGCAGTACTGGACCATCCCCACCATCTTTTTTTAGGAGTACCAAAGGCATTTGCCACAGATCCTTGTATCCCTGTAGAACTTCTGCCTTCAGGCACATGCACAATGCTCATGCAGCTGGAAAAGGAAGCTGACCATGTTACTGGTATTACTGTAGTTAAATATGGTAGTGATTAAGAAAATAATCTGATGGGCAAATTTGCTGTAATTCCAGAGTGAAAGTCTATTACTTTTAGGAGATGGTAGCTGGTGGCAATGCAAAAGAGCAGTCCAATTTCTGGTTCCCACCTTCACCCCCCCAGTAAGGCTCACCCTGGCATGCGATGCAGCACCCTTCCCTGTTCCCTTGCCAGGCTCCACCAGTGCAGACCCAAGGGCCACACAGCACTTTACCATGCCACATCAGACCTTGCTGGGGTTTGGAGGGCACAGTAGCATCTCGCTTACTACAACTACTAGCTGAAGGTAAATAAATGGCCTTGCTTTATTCTTTCCAGCTGACTTCCTCCAGTCTAAATGTGTAATGTAACACACAGGTCACTCTCTTGAAAGCCAGGCTCTAGTTAAACACTGCCTGAAGGATCTGAAGTCTTCTTATACCATGGCTGAGCCCCACTGAAATCCTTGAGCATTTTGGTGGCTTTTAGAGTAGGTGGAAAACGGTGGCAGCTGGGGGGGAAGCTCATTTATTGAGTTACTGCCTCACATCTACCAGCACTCGGTAGAGGATGGGATGTGTGCAGTAGCACTTTCCAGGGAGGGAAAAGTAACAGCTTGCGTGTAATACCCCATAATTTCTGGCCTTGAGATGTAATGAGATTGGCTCCTTTTGGTTGTAAAGACCCGCACCAAACCACAACCCCTGTCCTCTTGTAAAGCAAAAAGTGTTGATATCATGTTTGCAAAACTTGGAGGGAGGTGTGTGTGTCTTTAAGTAAATCAGCATGTCAGCCCTGCACTATATGGACTTTCTGTCAGCAGACAGCCATCTGCCTGGCTGTGGTAGCAGACAAGGATAACTTGGGTTCAGGGTTCAAAGGATGATAGTAGGTAAGAGCTGTGCAAAGGAGAGCTGAGCAGCTGGGGAGTGGGGGTTTGTCACCCCACTCAGAGAGAGACATGCTGACTATCAACCAGGGGCCCAACATTTGTGGCCCAAATAAATGCAGCCCTCATTGATTTTTCCCTCTGTCTTTTAAAAAGTTCAAGGACATGAGTTTCCTGGCTGCATGACAAGATGTGGTTGGTTGCACATTGGGCAAACAAGTCTGTTTTATTCTGGTTGCAATTGCTGTGACGTGGTTATTGGTTTCTGCTGGAGTCTGACAGAGACTAGTGAAATGGGGAGGCTGGATTGCACTGTTCCAAGAGCTCAGTTTAATTATTTACAAAAAAAACCCCAGAGTCCTCTGTGGCTTGGGCCTTTCTGATGGCTTGGTGCCATCCTTGCAAGTCTGAGAGCTCTGGACAGGCAAGCAACAGTTAGCCCAGGGACAGGTGACAATGTGAAAAGCAGAGGTGGTGCTGGGTAGGATGGAGGAAAGAGGAAGAGTCTCATATTGTGCATGGTCTTCCAGCTTTCTCACCCACTACGTAAAATCTCAAGGCTTGTCAGCTCTTCTCACTTCACTTAGTTATAGGCCTGGACTAGGGCTTTGCAGAACAAGGCATTTCAGAAGAGCCATGAAAATTAATTAACTTAGTTTTTATGCAAAAGAATTACTAACTTATTTTAAGAGTGATGGAAAACCATAACTAGCTCCTGTTGCATTAACTGTCAATGGAGAACTTTTCTCTTGGAGTTGGGGTGTCTCTTGGTGACCTTGCTGAAGGTGCTGAAACCTCACTCATTTTATCTTGCTTCATCATGCATAACAATGGTTTTAATTTGATTTTTTTTTTTTTTTTGCATTTTTTCAGGCCAGAAGAAAAAAAGATCTTGCCCAACGTCCTGAAGAAAATTGGCTGCACCCCAATGGTCCGAATCAACAAGATTGGGAAGTCCTATGGGCTCAAGTGTGAGCTCTGTGAGTGTCTCCTTTCCACCAGGTTTTTCCGTGCCACGAGGTGAGGGTGAGGGGCGATGTTGGAGGGGGGCTTCAGAAGAGGTTCTGTGGTAGAGCAAGCACAGATGGGGGGGGCAGATGTGGCACGTGTTGGGTAGTCCCACTTATTAGAATACACTACAATCATTTGTCAGACAAAACAGGATGGTTTCAAGCTACAGTGAGCAGGGGGTTAATGGTAGGGGAGACATCCCTCCTCACAGATTACTGCAGCATAAACTCAGAGCAGAGCTGGGGTGAATTTGGGGATGGGTGGATGACAAGGCAGCAAAGGGCAGGGATGATGTAGCACCCAGGCAGAGTGCACAGGAGAAACTAGCTGAGCCTTCCCACAGCGTGGTGACTGAGACAGGGAAAAGGGCATGGCGGGACTCTTCCCACAGCCCGCCCAGGCAGAGGGAACAGCTTGAGCAGCAGGGCACACACAAGCATAGCCCCTGACCACCAGGCAGAGCTCCCATGCAGGGGGGGTACTCTGCTCTGATTGCCGTCTGATGCATTGCTATCCTGGGGGCAGTGACAGCTGCCCCTGGGGACCTTCCCAAAATGCAGCCCTGAGCAGAGCAGTGGGGGCTGCAGATGGCTGGGTTGGTCAGCAGCACGCACACCAGCCCCTGGGGAGATTCTGATTAGACATAGGAGGAAAATTTTTCACAAGGGCAATCAGCCATTGGAATAATCTCTCCAGGGAAATGGTGGATTCCCCAACGATGGACACTTTTAAGATTCAGGGTGCTTGGCCATCTTATCTAGACTGTGCTTTTCTCAAGAAAGGTTGGACCAGCTGATCTTTGAGATCCCTTCCAACCTGGTATTCTAATGACTCTGTTAGCATAGCACTGGTGCTATCTCATGTAAGGGTAGTAGTAATAATGAGGCTGATATGATTACGGTGTCTCTGTGTATACGGACTTCCTGCTGTCTATATGGTCTTCTTTCCTATAACTTTTAGCCCAATGTAATTAATTTCTATCAAATTAGGAAGAAGGACAGTAAAATTCAGGCAATAAGATTCAGGAGTGTCATGTAGCTGGGTAGGAAGGAGACTTGATAAGTGCTCACAATAAAAGCGCACACAGCAGAGCCTGGTGGTCCTGTGTGGCAGCAGGGAATCCACCCAGCAGCCAGCCTCCATGGGGCACACAGTCATACGGAGCATGGTGTGCTCTTTCACCAGATCCCTTCTCGGGATCTTGGATCCTCAGGCCCCTAACCCTGCAATCTCCATGTTGCACTGCTTCTCACTTCCCAGAATGAGCCTCAGGAGACCTTAGGGGAGCAGAGGTGGCAGAGGTAGGAGGACAGGTCTGCAATGTCTGGTCCCCATCTGAAGAAGTCCGTCCCTTGGAGGATGTCTTGCTGGGCAAAACATCTCCTGGAAAAGGGAGGATTTGGTGCAAACAGCAGTGGGGAAGCTGGGACACTCTTTTTGGTGGGATGGTGTCTCCCTCCCCTGGTACAGGAGGGGAAGGAGAGCAGGACAGGCAGAGCAGCTGCATGGTCTTCTTTGAGCTGCAGGTCAGCGCAGAGCTTCTTATCAAGCAAATATAAGAATGCTTGCAGCAGTGATGTGTCAAGGAAGCTGTTATGGTAGGACACGATTACCTTGTCATCTCCATGTCTCTAGGGATCTCTGACTACCTGAAGTTTTGACAGTTTTGCATTATGAAATGTAATGATGAATGCAAGATTTTATTTTTTTTTTTTCCCTGTTGCTTTGGCTACTCAAGTGTCAGGCTGATTTGTCAGTCTGTAGCTGTCTCTGCTAGGATAAAGTGAATGACACCCTGAAAGAACCCATTTCTCCTTGGTGTCCATAAAAGAGCCCAGTACCATCAGTTCAGATGTAGGTGCTCAACAAAACCTTGGTGTGAAGATTCCCGTCCCTAGCATTATAGGTGTGGAAGGACTGATTAGGAACAGAGTTTGAGTGAGCCTTGGACAGTCTCTATTACTTGGATTTTGATAGCTCAGCTAAGAAAGCATAGCTTTGGCTGACACTTGAAAGTGACCTATTTACTGTTTTTCTTTATGGCACTCCATTCAGGACTGCAGATCATCCTTACAAAAGGGCACCTTTTTAGATCCCTATTAATAACTGCCATGACCCAGGAAAGACTGTGAGATCTTGCTGTTAAGTCTGACAGTGACTTACTTGGAGAATAGTCCTCAAGACAGGGCAGCAACATGTATCATACTGGTGTGGGACCTTCAACCTAGCAAGCTCTGTCTGTCCAGTTGGTAATCCCATGACAAGCTGCAGCACCCTGTAAGCAGATGGTGAATGTGCTCCTCTGAGCAAAGGACCATCCTGCAGGGAAGGAATGGGTGTCCTCAGACAACTGCTGTGAGGGCTGGGGGAGCAGAGGGCTGGTGTTCCTGGCCACAGGCTGTCCCTGACAGAGCCTCACTTTTCAACTCCAGTGGCCAAATGTGAGTACTTCAATGCGGGGGGCAGTGTGAAGGACCGCATCAGCCTGAGGATGGTGGAAGATGCAGAGAGAGCTGGGATTATAAAACCAGGAGATACGCTGATTGAACCCACTTCAGGAAACACAGGTAAGAAGTGCAGGGATGTTCCCCCCACCTGCATACTGGGCAAGGTGGCATTTCTGAGGGGCTGCAGGAAGAACAGGGATTTGAGGAGCTCCTGTACTTGCAGTTGCAAGGTTGGCTTGAGGCTCTGCAACTCTGTCTCCATCCTCCCTTCAGCTCCCTTCCCAGTGGCCATAGGCAACCTGGGGTGCTGAGGTGACCTTGGGCTGAAATTCCCAAGGGCCTGCAGGGTCCCACATCTGCACAGCAATCAAGATTTCCTTGCAACAAGGCAAACAGCCTCGGAAGCTGGAGGAGTTGGCACAGTCTCAGGTGTTTTCCAGCTGAGAAATATTTATTGAATATTCAGAGGTTTCCAGAGGGGGTTTCACTGTTTGGTTTTTTTTTTTTTCCTTTCCACTGTCATCCTGCTCGGGCATTAGATTATGGTGAGGTACCAGACAAGGGGGAACAACAGAAGAGCATATCCCCCCCCTGTTTTGCAGCCAGATTTGTGTCTGTATCCCTTGTGGTTCTCCCCACTTCCCCCTCACTGGCCATGAAGAACAGGGCTTGTCTCTGGGAATTTTGCTTCTTACTGGCTCATTGCTTCAGACACCCCTAAGCCAGTCCCCCTTGCCTCAGCCGCTCCCCAGACACAGTGGTGATGTGACCTGTGTGACCCTGAGGCTGTTCCCCAGGTGGCTGCGCTGGCTCCCTGCTCACCCGGCGCAGTCAGGACGGCACCATGCTCCCTACAGCCACCCGCAGTGCCCTCTCTCTGGGTCACGCTGCTCCAGCCTCACCTTTCCCCTCTAGCTGGGGAGCAGCTGGCTCCATCCATCAATCCCAGTGAAATCAGAGCAGAGGTTCCCTTTGCCTCCTCACCAAGGGGTGACATATGCGGTTTTGTGTGTGCCCCTCCCCAGCTGAGAGCATTTGAGGGGGAGGGAAAGACACTCCTGAAGCAAAATCACCTCCTTCCTGTGTTTCAGAAAACAAGGGCAGAGGCTTGAACCTTCATGAGTGGAGGAAAGCGCTCCCCAGCCTTGCTGTTCACTCTGTGCTGTGCTAACAGACTCCTGTGGGCAAGAGGGACACTGCAACTCAGCTCACCTGTTAGCCCACACTTCCTTCCGTGCTCCCTGGGTCTCCCAGCACATCCTGAGTGGTTCACAGAGGATGTCCTCACCTGTAGCTTGTTGGTGACCATTTTGAGGTTATGTTCACTGACAGGAGAGAGGAACATATAAAGCAACACACATTGGTCAGCCTTGCCAAATTCTGTTGTCAATCAATTCCCTTTCCTCTCCACCACCTAGGAATTGGGCTGGCACTGGTGGCTGCAGTGAAAGGTTACCGCTGCATCATTGTCTTGCCGGAGAATATGAGCATGGAGAAGGTCAGAGCTCCGTACGGTATTACTCCGCAGTCGGGGAACATCTCCTTCCTTGTCTCTCTCTGCCTCTTCCTTTCTAGAGATGGAGCACACTCTCCTTTAAAGGGCAATGAGCCTTGCTGCACACCCTGACATAGCTTTGCAGTTAGTTATTCAGAAGATATCCTCTTGATGAAAAAAAGCAAACTGGGATGGCCTGGCTGATTATCTTAACGTCAGCTGGGATCACATGTTAGCCAAATGCAGCGGGTGGCTGCAGAGATATGGAGCAATATCTGCAGTTTGCGAAGGCAAAGGTTGGATGGAGCAGAGGAGAGGCAGGCAGATGCCAGGGCTTGACTGACAGTCCTGCTAACTTCTCCTCTGATATCTAATGTGTCACTTTGTCTGTCTCTACGGTTTCCTTTAACCTGGAGACACTTATGATTGTCTGAGCTGCTTTCTCAACATGGTAGAAATGAAATAATGTGCACAAGAGACCATGATCAGGTGAAATTGCTGTCCCAGAGATGGCAGAAATCTCCACCTTGGGGAGCCAAAAGTCTCACAAAGTGCTCAGCTGAACTCATGCCAGTGAAGCCAGACCTGGACCCTGATTTGGCTCAAAACTAAGCCCCTCTCCAAAGTGCCACCCTCATTTCAATCTAAATCTCACTTAAGCTCAGTCTGGATCAGATGGCACCTCTGGTTGCCATGGGCTTTATCTCCAATATCCCTGACCCATCCATCTCTTTTGACGCCCTCTCCCCCCGACAGCCTCATCTCTTAGTGGACTAATACCGTAGGGCTGATTTGTAGCTGCTCCTTGTCCGTGCTTGGTGGGGGGAGAGAAGGGACTTGGACAAAGGCAGCTTTAAGACCCTCTCCTTGCATGCAGGGGCTCAGACCACAGCACCTCTCAGATGCTGCTCCCTACCCCAGTTCCTTCTGCCCTTTTCCCCAGGCACCAAAGAGCAACACAGTGCTACCTACCTCTGCTGTGTCCCCAGCTTGGTATCCCACTAGGAGAGGGCATGAGGCCAGGATTGAATCCGTGTGCCAGCTTCAGGCAGGAGGTCTTGCGTGCCAGGAGGATTTCAGAGATAGTAGCCAAGAATCAGACATTGTATCTCCAAATGCCAAATGTCTCCCGCCTGGAAAGCTCCGCTGGCATCTGATGCTGCCATGAGCTCACAGGTTCGGATTACCATTGCTACGTGGGATCAGTTGCATTACATCTACTCTCTTGCCTCTCGCAAAGGTCGATGTTCTGAAGGCACTAGGTGCTGAAATTGTGAGGACCCCATGCACCCGCTTTGATGCCCCGGAGTCTAACATTCGTGTTGCCTGGAAGCTGAAAACTGAAATTTCAAACTCTCACATTCTGGACCAGGTAAACGCTGTTCCTCCACTGACTCTTTTCAAACATGGGTTATAGTGTGTGCTCCAAGTGTGCCTGTGTTTGGGGCTTCCTTCAGACTGGCAACAGAGGTAGACTGCATCAGTGCTTTATGGCACCTGAAACTTAATCGCTTCTCTGCAAAGCACAGGGTGGCAGAAACAAAATAAGGGACATTTCCTTCTGCCAAAGCCTGGATGTGGGCAAGGCTGTGTTTTATTGCACAGTTGAAAGACTCCTCAAATTGCCTCAGATTTAACCTTGACCTGAAAAAAGAAAACCAACACTTTTTATACCTGGCTAGCAGCCTCAGTTCTGCCTCAAAACCAAGCCTCATGATGTAAAAGGCAAACACCAATGATTCACACCAGTAGTTCCTGCAGTCTTATACAGGAAGGCCCTTCTCCCTCCAGTATGATCCTGCTACAGGAAGACATCCCTATAGCAAGGTAAGGGGCACTTATAGTGCAGAAAAGTCAGGGAAGCTCCTTCCTTTTAAGAAAATGGGAGCTCAGTGTCTGAATAAGCTTTTCCAAAGCAGCTTGGTCTATGGGTGTGAACATGGTGCTGCACACATTTCAGTGCTGTAGTTGTGTACCCCCCGGGGTAAATCTTGCTATACACATAGGACAAATACTCTGGCTCACAGTTCCCAGCCACCTAACTTGCTTCACTGCCAACGACAAGTGCCTCTAAATGACAAAGCAGTTCTCAAAGTTATATATATATATATATATGATAATTGAAAAAAGGTTTTCTAATATGGCTTTTGAGGAGGCATTTTTTTATTGGTTTGGGGTTTTTTTGTTGCTGTTTTGGTTTGGGTTTTGTTGTTGTTGTTGGTTTTATTTTATTTTTGGGGGAGTGTTTTCAAATTTTTCAAGGCAATGGAAAAGGTTCAAATGCTTCTATCTAAGCAATATCTAAAATACAGAGGAATGCTCTTTCCTCCAGCTGTTAGGGCTTGAACAAAAAACACTAGATCCCACAAAACCTGGCAGTGAAGCATATGGGATGGACACACCATCCCCACACTGAATGGGCACCAAGTGACACAGAAAGAGTGTTTGTGGGCACATTTAATTTTCTAACGTGGACAAATACCAAGTGTCCTTGGAAATATATACCAAAGTGACAACCAGGAGGAACACCTGTGACCTAGCCTGGCCAGTTTGCAGTCCACCCCTCGCCAGGGAGAGGAGAGGGCAGCTGTGTTCTTTGGGTAAAGCTCATCAGAAGCTATTGCTAGTTTGGTATCTGACCTACATTTCTCTGTTGAAATAAACAGTACCGAAATCCAAGCAACCCCCTGGCTCATTATGATACCACAGCTGAGGAGATCCTGGAGCAGTGTGAAGGTACCGTCTATGCTGTTGTTTCTATGTGCTAAGGATGTGCAGAGGGCTATAACCCTCTCTGAGAGTCATAGAATCATAGGATGTTAGGGGTTACAAGGGACCTCTAGGGATCATTGTGTCCAACCCTCCTGCCAAAGCAGGAACACCTAGGGCATGTTGCACAGGAATGCATCCAGATGGGTTGTGAAAGTCTCTAGAGAAGGAGACTTCACAACCTCTCTGGACAGCCTGTTCCAGTGCTCCATCACCCTCACAGGAAAGAAATTCCTCCTCATGCTGAGGTGGAACCTTCTATGATCAAGTTTATACCCACTGTTCCTTGTCCTATTGCTGGGCACTACAGAAAAGAGTTTGGCACTTTCCATTTGACACCCACCCTTCAGATATTTATAGACATTATTTTAAGTTATTTCTTGACCTAAATGTCTTGGAATGGCCAAAAGGGCCTCTGTAGGTGAATGCACCTTTAATAATACTGACACACAGAGTGCAGTAGCTTCTCATAATCCCCTCCAGATACCCTGAGCCTGCAGGGCTTCCATGCTGTGGCTTCCCATTTCAAAAGCCTGAGGGAGGAGACCAGAGCCTTAACAAATTCAAGCTGTACCCAAGGAGGAAGAACTTGTCTCTTGACGGGTGCAGCTCTGTGACCTGTAAGCTGGGAACACAAGAAGGCCCAAAAGGCCTCAACTGAGGAATATAAATCCACTGGGGGGCATGGCAGGAGGCATCTGATGAAGCACACTCATTTGCAAGTCAAAATAGATTAAAACTTCACAGACAAAGGATGTTTGATGTGACGGCTGAGGGAGGATAAAGAACTATCCCAGTCCATGTCTGTGCAGATAAAAGCTGAATTTATTGCCAGCACTGGGAGCTCTGCAAAATATAAACAGGACTTAAGGGTTTTAACTGGTGAATGGTTATCATAACAGTAAAGCAGTCAGGTAGCAACAAGAACAAGAGAATCCCAGCTTTTCCTCCACTACAATGTTTAGATTTACTCCTACTGGCTGCCAGCTGTGAATTCTAAGTCCTCTATTCCCGGTGCAGTTGCAGCATAAGGCTCTGAAGGCCTGACTCTGATTCTGCTCCTACCAGTTCAAACTGGTAGGAGAACAATTTCACTGATGCCAGGGAGATATCATCTGACTGACATGGGTGCCAGAACAGCGCTCTGACATCTCTTCACAGTGAATGTTAACACTAGCTGAAAAGTTGTGCCTGTTATCTGTATGTGCTGCTATTCACATGCCTGCTTTGCTTCACGTGGCATGGTTTGAAAGGGCTGGAGGTGCTGAGCTACTTCCTCTCCCTTAAGTCAGTAGATGTCAAAGACGCAGAAATTGTGGAGACCAGTGGGAGATCTGGAGGTCACCTTCATCACCCTGTCTGAGGCAGGTTCGAATGTGCTCAGATTCTGCAAGCTCACTTGAGCTTCTCCACAGGACCATGCTTTGGCCTCCAGCATGACCTTTGCCTATCCTTTCCACACAGTGGGTTCTAGTAGTCAAGGGACATGGGCTCTGCAGCTGCACAGAGCCCTGAATAAAGGGCAGAATGTGCTGGAGGCCATGCTGAGTCCCTGAAAGCTTCTCTCTTCTCCTACCTGCAGGCAAAGTCCATATGGTGGTGATTGGGTCTGGCACAGGAGGCACCGTCACTGGTGTCGCCAGGAAGCTGAAGGAGAAGTGCCCGGATTGCAAGGTGAGCTGAGAAGCAGGGCTGCCTACTGGGAACTGTAGCTCCCCTGGATTTTCCTGACTGTTTTTGATGAAGTCTAACCCCACTGCTCACCTGAGATAGCAGTGGTTCTCTTCACCTACTAGTTTTTTTCACAGCAAACTCATGTTTTGTTGGAAGCAATGTGGTGTTATGCTCATCTTGACCTAGATCCATTTGAATGCCTCAGAAATCAAAGGCTCCACGGCCCCATTACTAATCCCATCCTGCCTGGTGCCCTGCCCCTTACAGGACACCATCAGATGTCCACCACAGAAGTGTCTGGCCCAACTGATAGCACTCCCGCTCCTGGTTAACCTGGCTCCTGAAAGTTTCTGTTCTGGCAGCTCTGCTGGGGGCACAGACTGTGCAAGTGCTTTTCATAAGCTGTTGCAAAAGGCTCCGTGCTCTGTGGTTGACATGAGTTGTTGGATGTTCATTTTACAGAGCTTGTGCTTCAAGGCAGACAGGAGGCTTGGCAATTACTGCCTCTTGGGAGTAGCCAGTGTGTGAGTGATCCTTGATCTACCACAGGCAAACTGAGATGCTCTGTACCCAGCCACTGGAGGATCTGGGCATGAGATTACCTCACTGAATGCTTGAAGCTGTATGTGGAGCAGTGTTACCATCCCTTCTTAAGCTGTGTGCTGAGGGAGGCAACCTCATCCCAAATGTAAAGCTACAAGCAACCAGGGAAGTGTAACTGTCAGCCAGCACAACTAGATTCAGAAAGGATGTCTGTAGCCATGGGTTTCCACAGGTTTGAGCTAGCTGGCTGGCTTTGCACTGGAGCAGGCTCACACTTACCCTAAGGGTTGAGCTTTGGAAGTAGCAGGCTCTGTCAAAGGGGTGATGACAAGCATCTTGAGAGTGATAACATTTTAAGCCCTCAGTAACTCTGCAGCAGCTGAGCACTACCTAGAATCTGTTTAAAAAGCCACCGGGAAACAGAACCCTTTTATGCTGGAATCTCTCCATGCTGCCAGGGGCTAGGAATAGTAATGAATATCATGGGAAGGAAAATACTGCTGTAAAGGTGTGGGTCATTTTTCCTTTGAGTTGTCTGTGACTATTTCCAAACTCCCTTTGAGGTTTAACAATACTTCCTTCCCTCAAAGATCATTGGTGTAGATCCTGATGGCTCCATCGTTGCTTTGCCCAGCGAGATGAACAGCATGAACACCACAACCAGTGAAGTGGAGGGCATTGGGCATGACTTTATCCCTACTGTCCTTGACAGATCAGTAAGTAGCCTTGTAATGAGAGGCTTCTGTCTGATTTTTGGCTTTACATCCAGCCTACTCACAAATTCAGAAGTAGCCATCTCTGGCACCCAGCTTTGGCCCAGTCCTAATTCTACTTGTGTGGGAAGGTCCCAGTGCAGAACAAGTTCTTGTGGGGTAATTGGGATCACAGAATTAAAGCACCTGTTTGTGTAAATCTGATTATAGCTGACCTACAAGGAGAAAGCAAATGCAGGGGAAAATGAGGAATATGCCACAGTACCGCCTGCCTCAGCTCAGCCTCCCAAGTGTTCAGAGCCTGCCTCTTTCACTGTGATCACACAGAAGAGGTCAGTGCTGAGGCTGCTCTTCATCATGCTAATGTTTCCCCAAACTTTGCTGTTGCAGGCACCAAACACACACAGCAGAAATCTTGCACCATTTATGGTCTGGAAGATAAGATCCAAGCCATGTAAGACAACAGATCATGAACCTCATACTGCTTCTTGTCAAGCTTCTTCTCAGCATATCAGTTGCTACTAGGCACAGAGCTTCAAAACATTTATTCAAGCTGATTCTGTTCCCCTGACCTCCTTCTTAGAGAGGTCCCCCACAGCCTCAGACCCCAGGTTCTTTCTGCTTTCAGATGTTATGTTAACTACATCTCTGCGGTTGGCACATGGCTTTACCACTGTGACCTGTAATAACCCAAAACTCTTTTTGTAGTTGGATCTTATTTTGCCTGGTAAAATCTTGACTACTAAAGTAGCCTAGCCTGGGACATCATGAGCACCACTCACTCCCTCTTCTGTATCTTGACTCTAGACCTGTCAGACATCCCTATTTCCCCAAGAAAAAGATGCTGGCTGCAAAAGCTAGAGTGGGTGCCTGCAAACAAGAACACCCCCTCCAGACCAAGGATGTGCTGACAAATGTGTTTGCTTTCAACAAGTGTGGAAAGCAGCCCAAAGCTTCAGAGCATGCCTCAGAGGGTTGGGACAGCCTAAAATAACACCACTAAGACCCAACCTTCTTGCTTTCTCTTCAGGTGGTTGATCAGTGGTACAAATGCAACGACAGAGATTCATTCCTCATGTCTCGCAGGCTGATCAGGGAAGAGGGATTATTGTGTGGTAAGCGGCAATGACAACAGTTGTTTCTCTTAACAGACTTTCTGAACATCAACTTTTTGTTATCAAAACACTTCAGCGTAGGTGCTATCTGTTTTTTGTGTCTGCTAAGTTAACAGGGCTGAATGGCCAAACCTGATCTGGTGTCTGTGTGTCACTGTAGACTTCAGAGGTGTGGCAGTGAGTCAGTGGTCCATCAGCCACAATAATTATAGAAGCAATAACTCTCCTCTTACTGGAGCACTTTTGCACATGGAACTGGATCTTCAGGCCTAATTCTGTGTGGTGTAGAGTTTCATGGGCTGAAGGGAGGATTAATGAGACTCAGGGGCAGGACAGGTGGGCTAAAACTGTCTCTCTGCTAACAACTCTGCGAGGCTGTACTCTCTGTCATTGAACTGTTGCCAGACTAGAGGTGCCAGGTTTGAACCAGGAAAGCTTGGAAGTAAAGAAAGTATAAGATGTTCTTAGTATTTCTCCCTCTGCCAACAAGCTGTAAGTGATCCCACCGGCTTTCCAAACTGAACAGGTGCCCTAAGACAGACCCTGCTTGTACCCTGAGAGTCTCTACAGAGCCTCGGTGTTTTTTCAGCCTTTCTCACCACCAAGCAAATAGCTGTTGGTTTGCATCTAGGACCAGACAGTATGTAGGCTTGTAGTTACAGCTGATAAAAGTCTTGAGCGCTCACATCCAGGGAGTTTTGAGAAAGACCAGGCCATTTGTAATGAAACGCTTAAATGTTGACTTAACCTAGCAGGCACAGAGTCACCGTGTTTCAACAGAAACAACTTGCTGAACTCAGCTATAATTTGTGAATAGCTTCATGTTCCCTGAACTGCATTTTTCAGGGCCTTTCCTCATGTGTTTGAAAAATGTGACTCAGTGCTAATTAACCTGCTGTAAAATACGTGCTGCCTTGAATGCAGTGTGTAATTGGCACACAGATAGTGGAATGTGTTTGGCTTTTAGTACTCAAAACTACTGGTGGAAGAATTGCCTCTGTAAAGCAGGGACCTGCTTTCCCTACGTGCAGCAAACCACATGCGTGCACACAGACACTGGGAGCATTTATGTCGCCCCATCACGTTGGCCTGGCATTCCAAGCATGAATGTAATGTTTATGTTTTTTCAGTCTTTACAATGTGTTTAAAGCCAATCTTCGATTGGCAAATGTCAGCCAGAAGCTCTAGATTTGGCATGGTCGTCTTCTCACCCAAAGGAAGTGTGCAGCATGGGAAGCAGTGGTATGAATGTCCCTGTAGTGAGATTTTCAGCCCTTGGCCTGCCCGCAGAGTCACCACAAGAAGCTTATAAGGTGACTCTTATGCTTTGTCAAAAAACCCATTGCCAAGAGCCACCATATAGAACCATAGAATCATTCAGGTTGGAAAAGACCCTTGAGTCCAGCCATTAACCATGCTCTACAAAGTTCATGTCCCTTCAGCCCACAAGGCTGTGGGGCCACCTGTCTTCCCATTCCCAGCATCTTGAGCTGCCCTGGTGTACGAGGTGCCACCTTTGATACTGCTTTGACCAAGTGCCTCTGCACCAATAGCTATGTCCCACACACTGGATTGTGGCCCTACACCCTGGGCAGACCTGACACTTGTCTCTCTTCCTGGTACCCATCTAGGTGGCAGCTCAGGCAGTGCCATGTCCGCAGCTGTGCGGGCTGCCAAGGACCTGAATGAAGGTCAGCGCTGCGTTGTCATCCTGCCCGACTCCGTCAGGAACTACATGTGAGTATCTCACTTCTTGTCTGCTTTCCAGCATCAGAATGGGAGCTCCCATAGCCTTCTCCCCCACTCTCTGCATATGGCCTGGCTTGGGACCATGGCACCCTGCAGTGACATGAGCTTAGCATAGCTGAGCCCAGGTGGTGTGGGTTTCTGGAGAATCACCCCAATAACCCTGATAGTAGGGCACCCGGAGTGAGCCCAGAGCTGGGAGTCTCCCTTGAGCAGCTCACAGCAGAAAAAAGTAAACAGCAGGGAGAAATAGCAAATTACCATGGCAGACACCAGGGGCTGGGTGTTGGGACACTTGAGTTTTATTTCCTCTTGTCACTGACTTACTGCACGGAGCAGGAATCAGTTAAGCTACAGTTTTTGAACTTGCATGCTTAGAGTTAGGAAGGCAAATAGCTGGCATGCTTCGAAGAGTTACTGAGCACCCGCAGCTCCCGTTGACCTTAAAAGGGGCTAAGAGCAGCCAGCTGCAAAAATCGTGGGAGCCCTAGGGCAGTGCTGCATGAAACAAAGCACGACTTCTGGTAGGCTCACAGACTCCTTCTTTGTTGGTGATTTCTAGGTCCAAATTTTTGAATGATAAGTGGATGATAAAAAATGGTTTCCTAAATGATGTCCAGGAGCACAAGCCTTGGTAAGACAACTTCCACTGGTATGAACTGTGCTAAGGGAATCAGCTTTCTGAGTCTGGAAATCATTATCTTCAAAGGAAAGTATTATCTTTTAGTATTTAGAAAAAATACAGTTAAGTTCAGATCCCTCTGGGGAGGCTGTAAGGTCAGCTTCTTTCTTTTGAGTGATTTGATATCCCAGGTCTCCAATCAAGGTCTATAAGGGAGCTGTTTCTCTCCCAGAGTTATTGATTTGCTCCCACATGGCAGTCATTGTTGAGGCCACCTAAACCCTGCCAAGCAGAATGAATCAGGTGGACATCTAGCTCCACTCAAAGCCTCCTCTCTACTCCACATCTGGTTTCCAAAGGAACATCAAGCTGGTGAGAAGATGGGTCCCTCCTGTAGCTAGCAAGTGCCCTTTCAAACAGCTTTTGGAGTTCTTTTCAGGCAGGGAACAGTGAATTTTCACTTTCCAGAGCTGCAGGCCAGAAAAGATGATCAACTCAGCTGTCTCTTGCACACTATGGGGAAAGAGTTCCCTCAAGGCAGGGAATCACAAACAGGCTGCTGATGTCAGTCAACATGTGGCTGGGCAAATGCCTTTTGGTTAGGAAGTGCCCAGTCTCACTTTAAAGCCAGCAGGTATTATTGATGTCGCCTGTTCCTTTGGTGTACTATAACCAAAGGCTACTGCAAGACATTTCCTAAAAACTTAATACATTTCCAAGCCTGTCATGCTTGCCTGGAAATGCCATTGGCCCTTCTAGTAGTACCCTGCCTTTTCTACAAGGACAAAGATTTGAGAGGAGTTGGGAGTTGCCTGTGGCCCCAAGCAAACAAGGTTGTCCCTCAGGAGCATCTCTGCCAAGGCCACTCCTGGAGGAGCAGCAAATGCTGCATTTTGAGGACCAAGGTTACAAACTAAAGAAGTGTAACTGGTAAGCCTCTTCACTCATGAGCTTAGAGTGAAGCCCTCAGTAACTTCCTTGGATTCAGAACAGCTCAGTACCTTTCCAGCTGCCAGCCTCAGCCTTGTCTCTGGAGCTGTCTTAACACCAGACCTAGGTGAAGTTTGGCTTTAACCAGACCTGGCCATGGTGGACTTGTAGCATTACTGCTTTTGGGGTAGGAGTGGGGTGAGTTTTGCAGGCAGGCAGAATATCTCTGCATGGTTGATCTCATTACTGGCCTTGCCTCATTGAGCAAAGCCCACAGCCACACTGCAGAGAGTAATATCTTGCTGCTGCCATTTGTCTTTCAACAGGTGGTGGAATATCAAGGTGCAGAAACTGAATCTCTCAGCCCCTCTCATTCTCCTCCCAGAAGTCAGCTGTCAAAAAGCAGTTGAGATCCTCCAGGAGAAGGGATACGACCAAGCTCCTGTTGTTGCTGAATCAGGGTAACTATTTTTACTCGTTACAGAGATGGCCATTCATATAGGAAAAGTAGCCATGATGAAGCCAAAGAGAAAGTCCCATTTACTGATCCAGTGACAGGGCTCTTGCATTGGATTCTGTGATGTGCCTCCTTGTGAAGATTCATCAAGAAAACTCCCTCTAAATGAGCTAGTTAAAGTCAAAGCCAAATCCAGTGCCCATCAGACTCAGCAGAGGCTGCATCAGCACAAAGGCACGGGGAGGCCAGAAGAGATGTGAGGGCTGGGTGGGAAATTCACTCAAATAAGCAACTGGAGAGCCCACACATTTTCCTTCTCCCAGCTGCTAAGTCCTGGGCTGCAATAACAGACTTTAACTACTGTTAAACCGAGAGATTGGTGAGAAAAAGTATCTTCTTTTCCTGCCCAGATGAGGACAAAGCTGGTGCCTCCAGCAGCAATTTAGTCACTGACTTCAGAGGGAGCAATTCAGCCCCTACATAAAACGTGTGCCCTACCTCAGGTCTGATCTTTCGGAAAACTCCCTGTTCCCTTACAGACTTATTTTGGGAATGGTGACCCTCAGCAACACCCTCACCTCACTGCTGGCTGGAAACACACAATTCTCAGACCCTGTTATGAAGGTCATCTACGACCAGTTCTCAAAGGTACTGCTAAAGCTGTGGCTGGTGTCAACCGCTGTCCAGGGGTGGGGAGAAAGGGAGAAGTGCACCACCACTCTGAGGTGCAAGAGGAACTGGGAGAAGAGGTCAATGAAAACACAGAGGTGAAGGCAGAGAGAGATGAGGAGTGCAATACAGAGAACATGGAGATGAGAGTAAGGATAGGCACCTGCAAAAATGCTGTTGAGCCTGTGGGGTTCAGTCATGGGACCTTTCATGCCAGGAGCAAAGCGCATGAATGTCCACCTCCAGCCTTGCACTGTCAGATGATTTCATCCATCCAGGGACATCAATGATCTCTGAAATTACATCCCAGCATTGCCGTGGCACAGCAAGGCTGGGACAACAAACATGGGCTGTGATGGAACACAGGGCAGGTCCTGTGGGTGTGCAGGGGAAGGATGCTTGGGTCAGGTGGTGATCAATGGTTCAGCAATGGAGTAAGGTAAATGGATGGTGTTTCATGGGAGCTGGAGCCTTTGCTTCATGCTGGCCCATGGAGGCCCTTTGGACTGGGGAAAGACAGAGCTGTATTTCAGCTACAGCAAAACCAGGTGAGAAGGTTACCGGCATCCCCTCCCATCTCCNNNGGTGAGGCACACCTGATCATGGTCCAGCTGGGTGCAACCCTGCCCACTCACAGCAACAGTCAGAGGTAAGTGTCAAGATATGTATCGTTGTCCTTTAAATGTAAAGTGAAATGTAAAATGCCTCTTTTTCCTGTTTAGATTGGCCTGGAGGACAGCCTCGGGAAGCTTTCCTGCATCCTAGAAAATGACCATTTTGCTGTCGTCGTACATGAGCAAATGCAGCGTAGGTATCTGCAGAAGCACTGCATGGGCTTTGCATAAATGTTTGAGAGGGGAGAGGGAAATTCTCAAGCTGATCTTGGTGGGTCTCAGTGCAACTGCTCCACACGTGCAGCCCCTGAGCTTTTGCAGGAAGGATTTCTGTCCCATGGCTCTGCAAAGGACTGGAACTGCCAACTATTCACCCATTCCCTTTCCTGACACCATGGAGATGAGAGGAGAGTGGTGAAGTCTTAATCACAGGAGCATGGGACCAGCATACTAATGGACATGTGTCCTACAGGAGAACTTCCCAGATCCTGGCCATGGGAGCTATGTTGTCCCTCCATGCAGGGATGATGCTGAAGCACCCATCAGTTCCATCCCCTCCCCTTACCTCATAGCTTCCCATGGAAACTTACTTTTGGGGATGGGAAGGTAGTCATTATGAGATTTCATTTGGTCCTCTCTGCCAGCTAAGGTGGACTGTAGTTAGCAGCTTTGGGGTGCAGTGGCTTTGCTGCACAACTGTAGGCTCACGCATCTAGTACTTGTTAGTTGTGGGCAGTAGAGGAAACAAAGAAGTTAGGGATCTCCTTAGACTGAGTATCCCAAGGGCAAGGTAGAAAGAAGCATTTGAGTACATTAGGTAAAGTTTAGGTGGAATTTAGGCATTAGAGTTCAAGGGAACAAACAACACGGTCTATATCCCACTACTTAAAGACCTTCTGCTGTGTGTGCCCTGAGGCTATGCCATCTTCTCTGAACACCCCTGTTCCCACTTGCCATCCCTGGTGATGCAGCAAGAGATGTCCTTATGCCTGTGTGCCCCAAGGGGTAAGGGTAAATTGTATGCTAAGGGACCTTTTGTGCTGGGTACTATCAGACACCTACCCTCGAGGTCCAGGGTAAGTTGAGAAAGCTGAAAACAAATGTGTTGGACTGTGAGTAAGCCCTGTGGCAGGGGCACACGTGTTGGGAGGCACAACACACACTGATGTGTGTAACCTGGAGCATCTGTGTGAACCTTACCTGGACCACAGCTGGGTAGAAGGATGCTTTGCAAATTTGGGAACATCATTAGACCAGCCCAATAAAGAAGCCATATCAGCAGCTTCGGTTTATTCTCAAACCATTGCACAGCCACATACCCACCTCCCTCAGTGAAACAAACTGGCTTGGAAGAGTCACACCCAGTAGGACCATGTTAGCACAAGGTTTGCTGACGCATTGATGGCAACAGGGATCACACCTTGTTGCTCCCCTGACCAAAACAGGTATGGTGGCAGGTGCTGGTCTGCAAATCTGACCTAGCACACCTTTCCCCTATAATTATACCGTAAAAGTTCTAGAAGTACAAATTTGACCCTATCTCAAGGGAGTTGCTTTGCTTAAAATGTTAGCAACACAAAAAAGCAGTCAGAATACCCATGTTTAGGTCTTCTAAATTAGAGCTGAAGGGTGTAATTATACCAAGTTTAGGGGATGACACACTGAACATGCAAAGCATTCCAATTGTGAGCAGTATGCAATATTCCTCTGTACTGACTGCCAGCAAAGGGCTTCCTGTTGAACTAGGGGCCTCCAAACCTCATCATGCACAAACATCCCCATCCCTCAGCTCATATCTCCATGGCCTGCAGCCTTGAAGCCCCATCAGCTCTAAAGCTGGCTTGCAAGTCCAGCCATCTTTTCCCACAAAATGCTGCAAAGAAAAAGTCTGTCATTCAAAACTGCTTTTGATGCACATTTCCAATTCTTTTACCAAAAATAATGGTAGGCACAGTTTCCTTTCATGACCATGTTGTCATAAAATTATGAAAACCTATTTTGTATCACATTTCAATGTAAATTAAATGGTTTCTGCAAATTGAATGATACCCACCAAAAAGATATCAGCCAGGTGTATGCAGCGCCACTTGCTCTGGTTTTCAACCATCACCCATTTTCTTTTCCAGAGCTGCTATTTTAGTGCCGTCACAGTTACTCCCTTATTTATTACTTTCTTCCCACACCTTCAGAGCTTGCATTTTACCTTCTGTTTGGGCTCTGGTGGCTAATTTTACTTTTATTTAAGAAAACATTTCTCAGATAGTTAAAGCAATTGTTACAGTGCTGTTTTATTAATGATAGTGCAGGACATTATGAGAACAGAGTAAAAAGTGTCTCACTGCTGCTTTTAAAGAGTCTTATTAGTTTGGTGTGAAAAGTTTTGTGGTGATAGAAACAGGACTGGAACAGAGGTTGGCTAAAAAAACCTGGGAAATTAAGTTTCCTGCTCTGGTTAAGGGTGCATTATTTGCAGCTAAAATCTCCCTGCCTCAATCCCGGTAACCTGAATGAGGCTGCATCAGTTGTTTCTGTTAAGGCAGAGCAGAGACAGCTGCTTTCCCTGTTAAGGGTTTCTCTTAATAAACGAATAGCAGCCTCTGCACAGCTGTGGGTTTGTCTTTTTTTTTTTTTTTTCTCCTTCTTATACTTTTTTCCTGACTAAATTGGCATTTTCTGTGCTTATAGTCAACGGAAAAGGCAGTTCCGTCATGAAGCAGATGGTGTTTGGTGTGGTCACAGCGATGGACCTCCTCACCTTTCTCAGCAGGAATGACAAGAAGGAGCGCAGCAGCTTGGCTGCACCCACCTCCACTCCTCTGGCAGGGCCAGCTGCACCCCCCGAGACTGAACCACCCCGATGTGGGGGCTTCCTAGTATAATCCAGCTGATGGTTTCTCAAAATGACTAGGTAAAAATTGTAATGTAATAACCAATTGTTCACTAAATGCCACCCAGGATATCACTAAAGGGAAGATCACTATAGAAATAGCATTTAGTAGCCACGTTTGCTTACATGGAGCTACCCAGGGTTGGAGCAGGGGGGGAGATGGGGATGGGAAGGGGTTGGCTATTATTGCCCAGATTTTAGCAGGTGGGGGATTGTTGTGTTTGCTAGCAGCAGCTGCCTATGCACTGCCAGTGCTGTAGCTGCCGTGAGCTGTCCTGGTCCCACCAGGGCTGTAGCTTGTTTCCACCATGAGAAGCTCCATCTTTCTTGAGGGCAAGCCACATCACAGCTGTACTCTCCTACTTCTTTCCATCTTTTGGAGGGAGGACTGCAGGCACCCCCAGGAGACCCTCCTTCTCATCCCTGGCTCCATCTGGGGGCCAAGGAGACAGCTTCTTCCTCCTCTCCCCAGGGGTGAGTGGGAGAGGCAGGGCCCCAGAGGAGCAGTGAGGATGGGAGAGGGTGGGACATGTCTCCCTAATACATAAAAGGTGGGGAGCTGGGCAGGCATGGGCAGGAGAGATCCGAAGGGGCAGCTGGGCGATGTGATAGGTAGGGGGAATGAGGTTCTGGACTGGTGGGGAATGATCACTCCTGTAGCAGCAACTGGCATTTGGAAAGCATCTTCCTCATATCTGGGGGAGCTGGTAGCACCATATGTCTCATGCGCAGTTCTGCAGGAGGGGGCAGTGAACCAAACCCATTTGAGAAGCAAAGACTCATTCTCATGGTTTAATGACTGGGAGAGGGAACCTGGATTCATCCCCATGTTCTGTAACAGTCATCTCATGAATATGCATCTTGAGAGCTCATTATAGAGGGGTAGAGGGGAAGGAGAAGTTGATCTTCATTTTGCTGTCAGAGTATTATGTTCCAGGAACTGATAATGAAGGTCAGAAGAGCCATGACTGCAAAGAACACACATGAAAATGAATCTGCAAGGAGGGCTGTGGGACCAAACAAGTGCCGTTGAAAACTGGTTTGGGGGAGTTTCTATCAAAAGACATGAAGAGCTTTGCAATCTTTTCATAAATCTCGGGAGCTGCTCCAAGGGGACAACAACCAATTTTGAATCTGGCTTGATGCTAAGTGTCTAGTCTGTACTTTCATTCTAATCTTGTTTGTATGAGACTTCTATTAAATTATGGAATGATGAATTATTTATATTTAGGAAGAATGTCTCTGCTGTCTTTTGTTTCCTGAGTGACACCAGCTATATCAGATCTTCTGCAAGTTTTTGTGTAATAAACATATTTGCCCAGAAAAAGTAAAAACTGATTAGCTCAACTTCAGTGTGTTGTATTAATTTAGCAACTCTGTTGCAAACTGAAGAATATTAGCCCATGCATATATTCATACTCAAACAAGTAAGTTTTAAAGTGCCCCATAACTCCATGAAGACTGGAACTGAATTTATATCTGGACCACTTTGAAGCCTGGGACATGCCAGACCCTTCCTGATGTCCCTAATTGCAATATGTCCTCCTGCACAGCAGTCCTGGCTGCAAGAAAAGAAGTGGAGATTTGCCTTCACGTGACAGCCAAGGGCACAGCTCTCTTTGCAGAGGGCTTCCACTCACCGGGAGCTGGGAGTCTCCCTCCAACATCCACCTCCAATGCAAGTCCCCGATCAGATGACTCTTGTCTCAAAGGCAGCTCCTGAGTTTTAAGGTCAGGGATGAGACAGCTCCTCGGGCTGCTCCAGAGACATAGGCACTTTCAAAGAGGTGACCTGCCCATGCTTGGAGTCCACTGCCACCCTGCTCCGGTGAGAACCAATCTAAGTATACATGAAAATAAGACCCTGCATGCTGGGCAGGTCTCTCCCAGGGGGTCAGGGAAGCATTAGGGTGCCTGGGTTGCACCCAAGAGCTTTGCAGTATGAATTGTGTGTAAGCGCTTCAGACAGCTCTCCTTTTACTGTAGCAGTGCCCAAGGCTGTGGGGGCCAAGATGTGCTAACGAGCCGTCCCCTCAGAAATTGCATATGTTTATACAAAAGATGTTCCATTGCTGTGAGTTTGAACAGAAACAAAAACATTATAGGATGCATTTGAACTGCATGTCTGCAGAGTGGGCTGCTGCTGAGCGCGCTAAGTGTGCAGTGTGCAGGGCTGTGTGCTCACCTGTGGCATACAAAATGTGGCAGCTCTGGAAAAAAACAGCCAGAGGACGAGAAAACAGCATGTAATGACTGTCCAGACTTCTGCTGCCCTGAAGTTCCTCTCAGTCCATATGACCCCTACGGCTCAGCCTGAACCCCAGCGCTCCCAGTACTCCCAGCAGCAGCAGCAGCAGCAGCACTTGTGGGGCGGTGGCTGCCAGCTGCAGGCAGGCTATGGGACAGGCAGCTGCACTACGACAGAGGATGAAGTAACTGCTGAACAGTAACCATAGATATTTACAATGGCTTCTGTGTGTTAACTGGGAGTGTGGGAACTAATAAAGTTCAGCCTAAACTCCAGACATTTCAGGATTACTCCACCTGGGTTGGAGCCAGACTCTCCGAGGCTCTCCCAGGACCCCTGCCCTGGGGGCTACGCCCAGTGGGTGCATATGATGGTGTGCCCTGAGAAGACCCATGCCAACCTCTGGCTCCTGAGGGAGCCTTTTGTAGGGCTCATCACCCCAGAGCCGGCTGCCCAACACCCACACTGCCTTGCTAGAACTTTTTAATTTTGCTTTCCCTCTGGACATGCATTTGTGCCCCTGGAAGCCTGTGAAGCACAGGGGGATGATGATTCTTCAGAAGCCCTGGCTGAAGTCTGCAAAGAGGGATGTGGGGAAAGCTGACAGACTGCAGACGGCTGGGAGATGCCAGATTAGTCTGAAGTCAGACTGACTAAACCAACGCCACTATCTAGATAAGCATCTTCCTGGCCCTGCCCAGTCACCTTTTTCGTTGCAGAGGCTTCCCCGCCTCCCCTGTCTCCCCCCACCAGTGTCTCACCGTGGAGCCACTACTGGCAGCTCATAAATAGAGAGCCCGAGAAGATTGCAGGGAAGGACCAGAGACACCTCTCAGGGTTCCACACTGCGTCCCAGTGCCCATCCCACCTGCCTGGACACCCTGCAGGTAACCAGCGCCTCGCAGCGCCTCGTGGCACAGCCGCGGTGGGACCCACGGGCACATGGCAGGGAGGGGAGCACCTCAGTCAGCCTGCAGACCAATTTTACAACACTGAGAGGGAGGGGGAATATTTTCACAAGGAGAAGTGGCCTGGCACCAGCTGGAGGCTGTTCCCACTGCAGCTGCTCTATGGCAAACTCCATGTTGTGGTTTTGCTGGAAATTGGGTCTGTTGGAGAAGCCCAATTTCAGTGCTAGGTGGGGTCAGAGGTTTCAGTGGTGAATGGGACTGCCAGGGTTGTACAAAGGTTTGGGTGTGCAAAACCTTAGAACTGTCAGCTGATGGCATTGCCCTGCTCTGTCTGTGTGTGGAGCCCAGAGGAATCGGGCAGCTGAAGCTGGGCCAGCAAGGAGGGAGCCCTCAGTGCAGGGCTGTGGAAGGGAGATCCGCACCGAGTGGCAGCCTTTCCACGGGGTGCGGGGCCGGGCTCCGTGCCGCTCAGCACAGCAATCCGACTGCTGGGAATGGTGATAATGTAACTGTAGATTAAAATATGTGAATGAAACAGAGGGGCGGAACAGTAACTTACAACAAGGATGAAGCAGTTATAAGTAACAAATAAGCAAGAGTTTGCTTTAAAAACAGGAAAGCTTTAAAATCTTTGGCTTTTTTGTTGTTGGTTTTGTTTTTTTGGTTTTTGTTTTTTTTTTTTTATTTGAAGACAGATGGAGTTCATGCTTTCAAGTTTTCTCTTTATAGTGATGAAATTTGGAAATATTTTTGTTTAAAGAAATGTAAAAAAGTAATTTCAAGTAGTTGCGTGCCTGCAAAAGTAGGAAATTTGGGCTATCAAATGCACAGCAAGAAGGTAATGTTATAATTGTAATCAAAGGTGGCATTGGGACAACCAGAAAAGAGACCCAGCCTGGAAGGACCTATTGCAGGAGGGAAGAGGGAGTATTTAGTACAGCAGGACGTAAGGTTGCTCGGGCAGGGGGAAGGGATCTGAAAGTCTGCACTTAAAAAAATGTAAAGTCTTGAAAAGCTGGCAGTCCAAAAAAAGAGTGCTCAGCCTGAAAATAGAGAAGGGAGACAGCCTGAGCTGTCAGGCACTGCTGTGCATCCGAGGAGGTGTAAGTGGAGGAAGAGGGAGCAGCCACAGGGAGGGAATTTCATGCCTGTGAATGACTCTCCAGCTGAAAACAGACTGGCTAAAAAACTGATGAAGGCAAAGAGCAGAGAGGCTGTCTGACATCGGAAACATGATCCTTATGAAGCAAAAGCTTCACAAGTTGAATCAAGGACAAGGTGACCCCCCCTAGCCTCCCATGAGGGAGTGAGATAGCTGGAAAAGGCAGGCAGTGGTGAGGGGCACAGTGTGAGGGGATGGGAATTTATACCCAGACCTAGTCTGTGGAGGAGCAGGGTCCCAACTTCAGTAGTAGGGGCAGGACGAGACACCAAAGCAGACAGTGTTTCTTTGAGCCCTTGGCGTGTTCATGCCTGAATGCCTCCCAGGTACAATTAGTCTCAGTTTCAGTAACATAATTGCTAGTCTCAATATAGGGGTGAACAAATGCCATTTGCTGGCCAGGGCAACCACACCGGAGCTCAGTATGTACTGCACCATGGACTTTGCTAACCCCATGCCCACGCTGCAGCCATCTGAACTCCCTGTGGGTGGAGGACACTTGAGTCGAGCTAGGATGAGCTTTCAGGCACAAGACTTTATGTTTTAGAGCAAATCACTCTGGTCCCAGCAAGCTGCAGATGACCAAAACTATGGTAATTGACATGTCAGGGAGAGGCATCTGCGTTCCACTTTAAACTTTGGGAGGAGTCTAGACCTTGGGGGTTTGGTGTGCCCACGCCCAGCATCACACCTGTGCCTATCTCTCCCTTTCTTTCCCCAGGAGCATGGCTCTCACCAGTGCCCTTCGTCTGTCGCTTGCCTGCCTCCTGCTCTGTGGTGCTGCCCCAAAACCCACTTGTGACCCCAGCACCTGCACCCCATGCCCTGAGAGGGACGTGGAGGGGCCAACCACCTCCATCTCTGGGGGCTGCTGTCCCCTGTGCCCCCCACCCTGTGCCTGCCCCCACTACCTGGAGAGTGACTGCGAGAT
>JANHFX010015604.1:0-12731 GCA_027560015.1 Chloroceryle amazona
ATAGAGAGTATAGAATACACAGCTTTGCTTCTAACCACATAACGATAAACTGGTCCCGGCCCCTCTAACTATGACAGAAAGACATGAAATGATTTTCAGTGCATTGTTAGAAATACTTGTCTCTTAAGTATTTATTTCACAAGTAGACAGATTTTTCAGCATACTTTTTTATTCATTTAGATATTTAAGTAAGTGATCAAAACTTCAGAAAGTCAAAATTTCTGTAGTCATCCCTCAAGAAGCTAACAATGTCTGATACTAATGGAAAAGTTACACCCTGTTGGCAGGATTCATAAGTGGTAACAGATCCTCTGAAAACATAATATTCTTGGTAGGATTCTCACTGATTTAAAATATTTTTTGGTGACGGTTTAATTCATTTCAGGTTTACTCAATACTTTTCAACATCCAATTCTTATATCAATGTTACCTAGATTTATGATGGTATACTTTAAAGCAGAATTAGTTCGATATGAAAATTCTATCTCAGTCACACCCAATCTGTTTTTTGGATTTTTTACTATTTAACTTCTGTAAATAGAATCTTTAACATTCACAGTAAGCCAACATAATGGGTAGTTAAACTATGCTTTCAAATTGTGTGGAAATATTCAGGTTACTATAACCAATACATTTGTATGCAGTAAATACAGATTACAGAATTGTTTAATTAAGAAAGTAAATATATGATATTAATGGTAGAATTTATATAGGAATATATGGTTTTGGTTTTATATTTTCACAGATTTTCTTCTTATGTTGTTTCTTATGTTATTCTCAGTCGAAAAGCATAAATGCTGTGTAATGAATGCTGCCATTTACTTGCAAATTAACCTGAAGTTATATTTCCATAATACATTGTAATGGTTTGATTTTCCCATCACAAAATCTGACTTGAAGGGTTTGCACCACTATTAAGAACATATAATATACCAGTTGATCAGGTTGTGTACAGCAGTCCTCTGTGATACAGAATGTAAAATTAAGGAATTCAGAGCATGATTTGAATATTTGGTGCATTCATACAATATGTAGTCTGTCACATTAAGCTAGAAATTGATTCTATTAAAACCAGGTTTGCATACATTTCTTCTTTTTTCTTCCTGATTTTGGTGACTGTTCTTATTTATTTCAACAAGGAGACTATGTAAGAATATGATCAGAAAGTTTAGATTTTTCCATTTTCTTTTTTCTTGCCTTTAATTTCCTTTTCTTTTTAAAAAGAATACAAAAAAACCTTCATATTTTTGCTTTTTTTACATTTCTCTTCTTTTGAGAGCACGTATAGCTATTTCTTTTATGTGCTGCATTTTTTTTTCATATCCTGAATATGTACTTACATATATTAACAAACTTTTACATTAGTCCTGTATGAATATGTCATCAGAAATTTTATTAAAGTACTATTGTGTGTTCATAAATTCTTACATTTTTCTTGATACCTGGATTTTTCTTCAAATGTCCAAGAGTCCAGGCTGTACAATTTAACCCTACAAGCCTGATCTGCGAATGATGTATTAGTTATCCCATCAGAACAAATCTTTTTAGAAAATCCAGTATCCATGGTAAAGTCAATGCAGGGGCAGCCCTGGAGAAGTACATCTTCCGACACTGTTATCCTAACCCTAATAGTGATAAAGCTGATGTATGCCTCTCCATCAGTGTTCCCTTGACAAAGGATTTACCCACATCTGTAGATCATTGGTCTTTCTATATATTCCAGTATTTCACTGGAATTATTGCCACAGAAATGTGATGTTCAGTTTGAATTATAGGATACTAGCAGTCCACCTATGCATAATTCAAAACAAAACTGAAGAAACTTATAAGACTTCCAGATATGAAATAACATCCTTGTCAACTTCTGATAATCTTCTAATTACTAAATATGATAAATGAAGACTTTTCATCCTATTTCAGCCAGGTTCCTCATGCTGTGGAGGAGAAAAATTTTATTTTCCAAAATCATAGAGCTTTACCTGTAGTTCTGATAAGGAATAAAATAATGAGCTTTAAAGTCCATACACTTTTTGACCTTTGTTTGGAGGAAGCTCAAGATTTAATTGAGCTGAAAAAAAAATAAATCTATATCTGAATATGTTATTACTAAAGAGGTTCCTGTAAAAATGCACAGAGAAATCATAGAAGTTACTGAGCTTCACTGAGCATGTGTTGTAATTAAGGTCACATGGAGAAAAAATAATGGCATCTAGTTTTATATAGTATGCTTTTGCCATTTTTAATAGTTATCTATTCCACAAATACTGTATGTATGATTATGCTCTATTTACCTCGATATGACAGTCCACTTTTGGAAGTCCAGTTATCTGTTTCTGTCTGCTGCACTAGTGTTCTGTTATTGACTTGTACAGTACAAATTACTATTATACCTCACACTTAAATGCTGAAATGCTATTTACCATCAAGCCACTTACACATACTGTAGTATAATGTTCTTTTCATAGATGATTTAACCTAAGTCATATCTGGTATAGTTGCTTGTGCTTGGCTCTAATATATTGGTCCCTGCAAATAATGCTACTATTTTAGAAATGTCTCCCTCTTACACCCATTTTCTATCACATCTGAGGTGCAACACTGATAGTTATGTATATTGGACGTTTTTTATCGGAGGACATTTCGAAGTTAAGTTGTCAGAAACAGAGAAAGGGGATCAGCTGGTTTTCTGTTGCATTCCCTACTGGCAAAGTAACTATTTGATCTCAGTTTGGGTGCAAGATAAATCAAAGACTTTAATATTGTCATAGGACACAGCTCAGAAGTATATTCAGCTAAAGTTCTGTCCAATACATTATCATGGATAGCATTTGGCAGTGATTTATCTACTACAGTGTTGAGCAGGCCTCTCAGCCCTCTTATGAGGTTGATTACATTATAGTATCCTAGGTGGTGAGTTATTATAATAATTCTTCTATTATGATATTGACTCTACAATTGTAGCCTTTGTACAATAGAATCACCATTATTACAGAATACATGGTAACTGCTTCAGAAGATAGCAGAGAAACACATTGCAAGACTGTGTCATTTAGGGGTCCTAATGTTTCATGGAAGGTAGAATGAAAGCTCCCATCAGGAAATATTGTCATTTTCTATTAAAGATTAACACAATTCAAGAACAGCACAATTACTGAATCTTATAGTTCCCATTGTTATATTTTATCTATATATAAAATGTGTTTGTATAATTTATCTATATTTGTTTCCATATACCTTCCATGTGGAAACATGTTAAATGCAGACCTGAAAGTATTTATTTACAGAGAATAATAATAAGTAGATGATGATAATGATCATATTTGGAAATAAACATGCCATTTAGTTTTCAATGAAAGAGAGAAAGACTCCTTATTCTTTTACATTAAGGAGCAAAAAGATATTTTGCCAAGCCTCAAACCTTGCATATTTTTCAGTCCCTTACTGGTCTCCATTATCATTTAGCATTTCTTGTATTTCAAAGCTATTGATTTTGTTGTAAATCTGAATCACACCCATTATAGTCTTCCATCCATGCTAGCAAAATCAGAACTATGTTTGGATTGTTACAGTTTTATTTGCTTTCCTTAGTTTTGTCTTATAATCTACAGCTGGAGGAGCAGATCAGTTTACAGAGTTTATCTGACTCTTGCTCAGTGTATGAAGGGGAGTTCATTCATTTGTTCAAAGATACCTTAGTAGAAGAGGTGCTCAAATGCTCCACTGATAAACTGGCTTACGGTTTTATAGTAAAACTGTCTTACTAAATAGTAGATGAGTCTTTCTTACAAGTTTGAGTCATTCTAGTATTACATATCTATTTTCAAGGTACCTCTAGGTGCTTCACCTCAACCACTAGCCATTTCATCCATATTTAGATGTTTTTAGTGTTTTCTAAGAACCTTGCAGTATATTCTTCTAACAGCCAAATCCATATCAATAAATGCAAGGTTAGTGTTCATATCTCTGAAGTGCCAATTTTTTCATGTGTCATAACTATTAGACATCAGTCCTTGCTGAGGGTGTAACAAAGTGGAATTGTCCCTGTATCAGGCATGCTGTTTTTCAGCATTCTTAGCACACAAAAACGGAATGATCCCACTGCAATTTCTAGACCAGTTCATATTTACAGAAAATAAAACAGAACTTATAAGACTGCTTTATTCTTACTTGGGATGAATACTAAGAACATATCTTGCATGCTTACTCCAGAACTACAATTTTTCCCCATTTCATACACTGGTATTTAAGGAAAAGGTGAACCAAATTAACTTTACCAACATTTCTGTGACCCATGGACTGATTTAGCATTCTGCTATTCCTCAAGAAAGCTCAGGAAGGAGGAAAGCATTAAAAAAAAAAATTAAAAAAGAGTTTAGTTACTTATTTTAATAAATGGAGCAAAGAAGTTTGTCCTTTGATTCAAAGTATTGCATGACTCACTTTTAAAAATGCACTGTATGTGTCTGGCCTATATGTTGCTAATAGGTATGTTTTTAAATCAAATGTATGCAATTGTAGTGGAAAATTGAAATTCAGTTCTGAGGAAATGTCTACTTCTTTCTTGCAGCTTTAATGACACATGTCTCCAAATGTGTTCCAATTAAGATTAAAGCAAAAATGGTAATTGGCCATTAAACATGTTGCAAAAGAAAGTAAACTAGTGAGAAAGGCAACTCAGCAGAAAAAAAAAAATGCTTAAGTCTGTTGAAAAGCAAGAGTAATAATGGAGTTTTCAGCACAGGACACTGTTATGGGAACAGCTAATTACAAAACAGATAATAAGTAAGAAATGTAAGTGCTCATGAAGGCAAAAAAATAGAGATAATGAAGCAATTACTTTTTCAGTGCTCATAGGCCAAATCTCAGTCTTTCCTGTGCCAAGACCCATGAAAAAAAGGCAGTTTTGTAAGACCTGTAGCTCCTTTTAACATATTTCTGTGTTAGACAACAGTGTCTCCTGTTCAACATCAGTTTAAGTCTGGTTTTGACACTTTCTTGACACTGAACAGCAAATAAAATTTTATTTAGGGGAAAAATGATACTAGTGCATAGAGCTATGAAGGACACTGTATCACATAGCAGCTATTTGTAGGTAGAGGAGCAGAGTGGCCACATTTGTGATATATTACCAAGTACATATGAATTGTCTCTAAGAAATAAAGAAGGTTGGTCTAAAAGGCTTGCAGTGCCCAAGTGGGAATCAGTATGAGCTAGGACTTGTTGTTGGCTCATATATGAAGTCACTATGGAAATTATTTGGATTTTTTTTTTCTGGTATTTCTACTGATTATTCTATTATTTCTAAAAGTTGTCATCTAGATACATAAATTAAGGTGTTTCTGCCCCCAAAATTTCAATTCAGAGAGCAAAATTTTTTTTTGCCTAGCCATTTCTAGAGTCAATTTAGACACTCTTGGGTACATTAGATATCTAAAAGGGTCTGGCAGATATGTTAAGATCTGAAGGAGACCCACAGCCTTCCAGAACAGCACTGAGAACCCAAAGGCATCTCTAAAAGCCCTAACTACTTAACTGTGGCTATACAAATTCAGTGAGGTATGCATCGTATTTTCATCTCTGTTTTCAGTTTGTACCTTAGGACACATCTTGATAAGTTTTCTAAGCCTTAACAGATGTGAGAACTCTGAAAATACTTTTTGGACGTATAAATCCAGTCATCTGGAGCCCCTAAGGGGTTTGACTTTCATTAGTCATTCTGTGAGAATGATGACAAGAACCTTGGTTACAGGGAGGAGATTTAAGTTATGTTGTTGATACAAGGTATATTTGTTCCAAATGAGAATCTCTATGTATCTGTCCCTTCATTTTTCATAAAAAAAGGTGTGCAAATCACAGTTTTTCAAAGACTTGAAACATGGTTACATTTTTGCTAGCTGCCTTACAAATTATGAGGGTATTGCTGTTGCCTTAAGAAAAGTTTACCAAATTTTGTGGGTTTTTTGGCATGTGAAACAAATGTTTCCAGCTTTATTTTTCTACATGGTAGACCTATTTATGCTGCAGGGTCCTTTGCCAATACACAAATAAAAGTAATAAAATAATAATCCTGGTATCATCTACTATAAATAGTGTCTGGCTAATCTGTTGACTTTTAAGAAAATTAAAACAGGACCTGAAAACAGAAAAGTTGGTTACAAATTTTCTGTAACTTTTCTGCATCTATTAGTAATTTCAGTTGAATTCTGATGTAGTAAACAAAAAATAAAAGAATGAAAAGAATGAAAAGTGCAGCATTTAGCAGCACTCTAATTTTCTGAGAAAGAGTGAAGGATGCTTTTATGATAAAATGTGAAATTCACAAGATGTGGTTACAGATATATCTTCACTGCTTAGTAGTTACAAACTTGTATGTTTTAAAAGAAAAAAAATGCACCTAAATAATATATTCAACTCTGGTTTTGTCTACTTTTACAGAAATTTATACAAGTATGGAGCAATAATATATGCATCTCTGTGTGATTTTAATTTTAAAGTTTGTGATTCGAGTCTAGCTTACACTTTGTTCCAGCATTGTGGCATGGCCTGCATTATCACATACAATTAAGGAACTGGGTTTTTTACTTGAAAACTGCTAAGTATTTCTTTTGAAATATCCCTCCTTTAAAAGAAAAAAACAAACAAATTTATTGATTTCCAATTAGTATGGATTTCAAAGAAAACTCATATTCACAGGTTATATATAGAATCACAAACCAGTTACTTTGATGGAAAGTAGAATTTGTATTCCAAGAATAATAATCAATTTGTTAAAAATTTAAACTGAAAAAAAAGACTTAACTGTATTTTTAAACTGTTAGAGTAATACTTCTAATAATTTCAAGTAATACCAATGTATTCATGTTTCTGCAGGTATTTTTTTCTTTCTTTCCACTTTCAGGGTTCTTCTGTTTGATTTTGTTTTGTTTTGTTTTTATATAATTTATTCACATTTCTGAGCCTTTAATGATCTCAGTTGTGGAGGCTTTCTTTTCTTATGCCACAAGGTAGATCAAGATAAACAACAAGTTTATAAAATAATGGCAAGCCTAGAGGTGCATTGAACATTGAAGTTATAGAAAAAATAAATTTTGAACATTTAATAGAGGCAATTAACTCATTTAATCTTTAGAGTTACAGGGACGACAAATTTTGAGTATCTAACTTACTGCTCATTAGTGTTCCTGGGTTTTTTTGATTTTTATGAAAGCCATTGAGGGTGGGAGATATTGAGCTGTATAAAGTTGATGAAAACCAAACCCCATATTTATCTGTGTCCTCTTTTTTTTTTTATTTTATTAGTGAGGGTTGCATATAGATTTGAGGCAGGGATTTTGGGGTGGTGGGTTTGGTTTTTAAATAGCCTTAGAGAGCCTTTGTACAATGGATTATGTCCCAAAACTAACACATTTGTACTTTTATGGAATGATATTCAATTTAATTAGTTTACTTTGGAAAACAGTGGTAATTCATTTTACTGTTAGATGTGACTTTTAGCTCTTTTGTTAAAAGGTGAGTTACAGAAGGCCTGAAACTTAATGCTGTTGCAGCGATGTTATGATGATAAATGAAAAAAAAACCAAACAAAAAAGCAAGCAAGCAAACAAGCAAAAACCACTGAAAACAGAAAATATCTAAGAAAAGTATTTATAATGTAAGATTCACATTAGTCATTTACTTCATATATGAAATTAATTTAGTGTCGTTTTGAAAAAGTAGTCTCTGTGTTCTGAACCTGAACTTATAAACAATGTAAATTTAAATAAAAACATCTCTGAGATAATAGGAAATTTTGAAAAAAAAATTTCTTTACACAAGATATAGAAAATTAGTCTGTTGAAGATTTTCCCATTATTTCCTTATTGTCATCCTTTAAGCTGGTTTAATTTTCTCATTTCATTGAAGCAAAATGCTATATTCATTCCTATGATACACATTCTGTTTGATCAAATTTAGAACAATGGTAAATAGACTCTAAAGAAAACTACTGAAATACAATATCAGTGTTGTAAGGTTACTGGAACTTGATCCCAATAAAATAGTAAAAAAAAAACCTCAACTTTTTAGTTGGCCACTATTTAAAGATCAGATAAAAATATCAGATCAGCATCATAGTTTCCATTGGAGCAAGCAGTAGAACCAGAACAATATCACACACTTCTCATGTCACAGAGCACTTCCTCTGCGTCAGTCTGGTGCCCAAGGGTAAATGCTTCTCTCGTGTCCAAACTCCCAAATTGACCATTTGTCAATGAGGGCATTTGGTCTGTCTTGAGAGCTTTCTGTCCTCATGTGTGTGTATTTAACACCAGTACCAGACTACTTGGTATTATTTAGAAAAATGCCATCTAAGTCACACACTTGTTCTAGCCATGGATAGCTCATTTTCACTATATTATCATAACCATGACAGCAGTTTTCAATCAGATATATTTTATCATTGATTCACTCCATTCATTTATGACAAAATGCTGACATTGAAAGCTGCTGTCAGATTTAATTCTTTAAAATGTTAGTAGAAAATGTCTTTTTTATTAAATTATTTTCCAAAAAGAATAACAACATTGAAGAGATGCCATTTCTGATTATAAGGGAACTCTATAGTACACATCAAAATGTTTCATGTACAGATTAATGCTGAGCAAATAAGTGTCAATAGTTTTGCATAAAGAAATGGAGACTTTTCTCAGGTAGTTTCTTTTCTATGACATGTTTATAATTTATACTTTTGAATTTCAATAATAACCTTAACAAAACAGTCTTTTTCAGCTAAAAAAAAAAAATACTTTTTTTTTACAGTGTTCATTTATTATATTTAGAGATTCTACTGTTGAAGTATTATAAGCAAACAGTAGAAAAGTGAACTGATGAGTATTAGTAGAATGACATTTCTGAGTATGCAATTTGATGTTCATTCCTGGACAAATAAAAAGGATTTTCCAAATAAATTATTCATTCATTTATATAGAGTATGCTAATAGAGAAACATAGCATATTCTATAAGTATATGCTTCTACAGAGAGTGAGAAGTATAACATTTAATCCAATATGTTGCGCCACTGAAATTGTCCTTCAGATGACTAATTTAATCAATTGTGCATATTCTTTTGAGGTTTCTTCAGATTTTTCTTTCTAATAGAGAGGTCTTTATTTGCCTAGTAAAATATGTTGACAATCACAGACTTACAATTTCAGAAATTCACCAGATCAAGCAAGAACTTTTGTATATTTAGTAAAAATATACATATTCAAATTAATCAGCTACAATTAAACGTTTAGTATTTATATATTTGCACAAAAATGCTCTAACAAATATTTTACAAGAGAAAATCCTGAAGACATGAATTCTGTATTCTGATTAATCCACTGTAATAAAGAGGGTTTTTTCATCCTTAATCTGTTTGCTGCCTGTTTTATCCAAATAGCTTAAATCACACATTAAGTTTTGAAAAAAAAAAATGCAAATATGAGAGCAAATGAGTGGCAGTACATTCATGGAACTGATGTGTCGCCACCATTGCCTTTTACTATCCAGCCTTAATCTTTGTGTGAATATGCTTTTTATCAGAAATTCTACTTAAAATCAGTCAACCTTCTTTTCTTCTTTTCTTGCTACTTACATTGATTAGCATTAATAATTATTTAATTTGTACTATTGTATTAAAATACTGTAAACAGTTGTGATCCTCTGAGTGAGGGAATGGTCTCTGAAATTATTAATTCTAAGCAATGATGGTTAAAAATTAATTAATGGAAATGAACTGAATGAGTGGGAGACGATCTTGTTATTTTCTCATCGTATTGTTTTCCCAATCTTCCTGTTTGAATATGAATGAATCTTTCTCATTTCTGCCAGCAGCAGCAAAATATTTTCCATGGAGTGATATGCAGGAAAGATGGGTAAGAAGAAAATTTAAGAGTGGTGAATGTTGCTTGAAAGGTGGCACTGGAAAAATCTGTTTAGAGTACTACAAGCAATTGATATTATACAACAGGTTCTGGACTCATTTGGAGCATAGGACTGCTAGCCCAGGTCATTAACTATATGAACAGATTTTAATTTACCATTCTTTATAACTGACATGATAATGTAAGTATTTTTCTCTTTGTGCTGTTTTGCTTTGCTATAGATAGAACAAATTTATTTGTATTTCCACAAATTTCTTAAAGAGAGGGGAAAATTATTTTTTTTTAATCAGGGAACAATTTTGGTGTAATTCAAATTAGTACAAATTTCTCTGGAACTGATTTATCTTGGACCCATGGTTTAATGTTGAAAGACAGTTCTTTCCAATGTACAAGAACTCTAGCAGATGTGGCACAAAAATGGACAAATGGAGAAATTCTGACTGATCTTAAGGAGAAAAGGAAGTGCAGAAAAGGCAGATGTAATGGTCAGGTACCTATACTAAAGTCACCCAGTCACACAGGAACAGAATTAAGAAAGCTAAAGGGCAATTGGAGCTACAACTATCAAGGTGACTGAAGGGTAATAAGGAAGATATCTGTAAGTCAACCAGTAACAAAAAAATCCCGATGGATAAAAATTTCTGAACTTAAAAAGGACAGGGAAAAGTCTGAGATACTCGATGCCTCTTTCTTGTTGTTTTTCCACCAGTGAGGGAGCTAGGCTTGTTCAGCCTGGAGAAGAGTTTCAGGGGGACCTAACAGCAGCCTGAAACTTCTTAAATACAAGCTAATATTGAAGACAGGTTCAAGCTCCTTTTTTCATAGCATACAGTGAAAGACATCTCAGTTCAATTCATAAACATCTCTATCCATTCGTAAACAAAATCCCAAAACCTTATAATTACTTACGGGATTTGAGGTGATAAATATGTCAATATGTGTTAAAATTTATGAAAGCAACACAGGAACCTGAAAGTACAGGTTACTCCTATACCTTTCTTTCTGAAGCTGTTCATACTGAACCTTTTACATTTAAGTATTTTAAAAAATCTTCTCAGAAATTGTCTTTGAGGTAGTAAGAATCATTTTTCAGCTGAAGCTTAAAATAAATTATGAATTTCTGAATAAGAAATATACATGTTTATCTGTAGTTCTTTGAAGATCACTGGTTGTTGGAAGGACTGAGACTAGAAAAATGTTTTTCAGTTACTCTTTGGTCAATGATACAATTTTCTACACACGGTGTAGAAAAAAAAGGCAGTAGAAATCAAATATGTTATTGAATCAGCAGAGCAAATGTTTGAAATAAAAATCATACATAGAAGCCAAAGGTTTGGGATGTTACTGAGAGGTGTTTGTTTTTTCAAAAAGTAATATTTTTCTGAAATATATAGTTATCTCATAAAACTGCCACAAGATATGGAGATAAAAAACTTTACATTCATATGACAGATCTGTACACAGTCCTATTTATACTGGGCAAATATGTGTAAATAATATAAACCTGCGGCCTTCAGGACATATGTTCTTACTGTTTCTTATTGCCTTTTGATTTACCAATTGTTCACCAAAACTCTGTTATGCTTTCATCCAAAAAGTGGCAATATCAAGTGTTGGAGAATACTACAGTAGGAAAAAAATGATACATTGTGGCATGACTTTTGCTTTATCTACCAGATATGCCTACCCCCACAAACATTTGGCATGTAAAAGAATGAGCAAATCTGTTTAAAGTTTCTTCCATCAACACAGAAGAAAAACAAGTACTACATTACAAGATCATCTGACAGTTCCACTTATAGTTGTGAGCCATGTGTTAAGCTCATTTGTGTGGGTGTGAACTCTACTTTAGGAATCAGCAGGGTTGTCAACCATGTCAAGCTGTTGTGATATAAAGATGGAAACTTCAGGGCAAAATCTCAGTGTGCCATATGGCTGCTTTTACTATGCAATTTCATGAATTCAGATCTGAGAGTGCCAGCTGTCTATGGCAGGATCATCCTATACTAGAGAGATCATGGTGACATAAAGATGGGGAACAACTTGTGCCATTCTCTCTCTTCTCTGTCAGCATGATTACTGGTGTTAAAGGGCTATTGATTTTTTTTTTTTTACTTCAATTCTGTTCCTACTTGTTGCTTTTGTTATTAGAACCCTGAAGAATTCAGCTTTTAGATGACTCTGTCTTACAGTAAGCTCATCTAAAATCCTGCTGACATTCTGGAGAGTGCATGGTTCATTACTATGAAGAAGGCCTATTTATAGCCAGTGTGCTACTATGTGATTAACAGTTACTACGTGATTAACAGTAAAACAAAAGAAGGCAGCTAATGTGAAACAAGCCAACAAAATTTTATCTATAGTGGCAGCACAATCAAAGGAGGAGATATATGAGTTCAGCTGACTGCAGCCAAAATTAAGCATATAACTGTGTCTGACTGACATCTTTTATAGAAGGCCCAAATCATTTTACTGACAATATATCCCAGTAAATATAAAAGTATATTGCCCAAATTAAAGCAAAATATCATTCAGTCTCATGGATGCCTTAGTATGGAAAATATCCAAGGACTGTTTTTCATCTTTTCACCATATCCTACAAATTTAAGGAATTTTAACATTTCAAAAAATTGACAGAATTTCACTAAGGTGCAGCTGTAGCTTGAGCTCAACCACTATGCTCTAGTTAAAATCTTGTTCTTCTAAAACCATAATAAAATATTCAATATATTTCTCCAGAATAAGATAACCTGTTGCTGGCTAGGGCCTGGCGGCCGGAAGATATCGCGATGTACGGGAAGCTAGGACCCCTCTCCCTACAGCCT
>JANHFX010015605.1:0-16177 GCA_027560015.1 Chloroceryle amazona
CATTGCAGGGGAGGTGGCCGGGGCTCTGAGCACCCTGCTCTGGTTGCAGATGGCCCTGCTCCCTGCAGGGGGTTGGATCAGATGACCCTGAAAGGTCCCTTCCAACCCAAACTATCTGATTATGTTAAATGATTTAACAGGTTGGTTTGTTTGTTCGTTTCTTGGAGCAGGTTTGAGATCTTTGCCAAACTGGTAAAGCCAGCAAGGTTTCTAGGCAGGGGTTTCCAGCAACAGCTCTTGAGTGCTGATGGCTGACTATGACCACCTCAGAGCTCCACAGCAGCTGCCTCTTCTCAATGGGCTGCTCATTCCCAGACCAGGAACGTGTCTTTTGCCACCAGTGAAAGAATAAACTTCCCCTTCCCCCCATCCTCTTGTTTATGGGAGTTTCACAATGTGATATTTGACAGGTGAGTGACACTCACTCAACCCCACTGAACTGTTTTTTGTATTGGTTTTAGTCTTCCAGATGTCTTTTGCAATGGAAAAGGCTGATGACTGGAAGAGGAGACTTTCCACTGAGTGTGGGTAGTGCAGCCAGATTGTCTAGGTGCATCAGGTATGTTAGCAGCAAAAAGATGGTACAACAAGCGTCTAAAACCTCCAAAATCCTACCTTCCTAACTGATTTGCCCTCACTTCACTAAGAATGGCACGTTACTGCTGTGCCGATAAATACACAGCAGTCAGACCATAAGGGCAGGGCATCATCAGCACAAAATAGAGAAGCATTGATTCATTTTGGTTGGAAGACACGTTTCAGATCATCGAGTCCAACCCAACACTGACCCCTGGCCCTCAGCACCACAGCTCTATGGTTTGGAAACCCCTCCAGGGATCACGGGGACTCCACCACTGCCCTGGGCAGCCTGGGACAGCCCTGGAGGGGAAGAAATTGTTCCTCAGCTCCAACGTCTGGCACAACTTGAGGCTGTTTCCTCTTGTCCTGTCCCTTGTTCCTTGGGAGAAGAGACTTTACTCCCCTCAGCTCCAGCCTCCTGTCAGGAGCTGTCGAGAGCCAGAAGGTCTCCCCCGAGTCTCCTTTTCTCCAGGCTCAGCAACCACATGTCCCTCAGCTGCTCCTTATAAATCTGTGCTCTAGACCCTATTAAAAATGAAGCAAATGATGCCACTCTCCTGAAGACATTAGCAAAATTTGCACGTTAAAAAAAACCAACTCCAAAGAACCCACCAATCTCCCCACCCCAACAGCCCAGCAACATCCAGGCAAGTTCATTGTTACCGCTGCTGCAGATCCAGGAGTTCCTGCTGCGTTTGACTTCCATGTGGGACTGCAGCAAATTGAAAGGAAAATCGCATCAGGTTCTGCCAAGCCAACCGGAGAAATGTGTTGTGTCTCCTTAAATGCATCTTTTCTCCCCGTTTGCAGCCCCACCAGTACCAGAGTTGCTCTTCTGCTGTTGGCAGCACTGGGTATGCGCTGTGCATTGAAGTGAGTTACCTTGGAGGAGCTGCCCTTAGAAATGCTGATCTGCTGCTCACTACAGAGCCCCTCCAGGGCACTTCTAAGTGGTTGCCCTGAAGGTGGGAGATCAAAACCAGCATGAAATCCTTCTGGAAATTCAGGGCGAGTAGGGCACTGTCAATGGCCAGGGAGATTCAGCCGATTTAAAAGTATTAATTGGCTCGGCGTGTGTTTTGTGAGTATTTAAAACAGTATCATTAGCACTAATAAAACTGTCATGGTTACAGCATTTGCAATGATCTACTATACGTGGTGTTCATTTATGTACATTGTGGAGAGGTGTAGGAGTGTTTATAAAAGCATGAACGTATTACCAGCAGTGACAGCTACACTGAAAATTGTCTATTATCACACCCAGGTTTTCACTTGCTTTTAACTTTTTTCGTTCTTTTCCATTTTATTTTTTTATGCCTGGAGCTTGATTTTAGGGGTGGGAGGGAGCAAATTTTTCTGTTACTGAGCTCAGTGACGAAGAGATTAAGGGAAAAATATATTTCTTTGCCCTAATTAGAAAGGGAACAATCTTCTTAGCAGGAGCTGTTGGGACAGGACAAGGGGTGATGGTTTTACACTGAAAGAGGGAGATTTTGATGCTGAGGGTGGGGAGACCTTGGCCCAAGCTGCCCAGAGAGGTGGTGGCTGCCCCATCCCTGTCCCCATTGCAGGGGAGGTGGCCGGGGCTCTGGTTGCAGATGTCCCTGCTTCCTGCAGGGGGGTTGAAAATAGGTGACCTTTAAAGGTCCCTTCCAATTAGCTCATTCTATGAAATAAATAAAATTCCATAGAAATGACTCTCAATGTTTACAGAAGAGGGGAAAAAAAAGAATCATCATTTTTTAAGTCATTTGAAATTCTGCAGTGTATAATTTAACACAGTCTGTAACATTTCTTTATAAATAACCATGGTGGGAAGGTTGCTATCCTGTAAAAAAAATGTTGCTAGTAGAAAATTTGGCTCCCTTTTGTTTGTCCCAGGAGTCCAATAGCAGAGCACTCTTTCCTTCCTGCAGAAATTCTCTGTATCTCAGGATGGCTTTTGCAGGTTTCTGAACACTTCACCTTTGGCTCAGCAGAGCAGCTCCAGTTGAGTGATCAGCCTTCATCCAGTGAAACAAATGAAGGGCTTCTACACAAGTTAAAGATGTGGAACATCTATAGAAGTACCTGAATCTGCCCCAGCTCTTCAGCTTGGCTGAAGAGAGCAGGGCAAGGCAGGGTTATGGCTGTACCAGGCCACCAATATCTCGTACTGAAATTCTTGCTTGCCTGTGTTGGTGGCTTAGCTCCAGAATGCCCAGCACACCGTGGAGTAGTCGAGTCCTTGGAGCAGAGCAGAGTGTCATTACCCAGTGGGACAGCCCTGCCTGCCCCTGGAATAACCCCAGCTGTGGATGCAGCTGCTCCCTGCACTGCCGGCAGGCTGGGATTGAGAGGGAATGGAAGGATGCAGGACTTGACCACGGTAGTTATAGTCCAGGAAAAAGGGTCTAAGAAAGGTTTGAAGTCACTGATGAATTTGGTGATGGGAAAAATGGTTGTGGTCTTTGAGGAGCATGAAGGTGGCAGAGCCACCAGTGGGACAGTGGAAGCTGAGTGGAGGAGGGAAGGGCTGGATCCTCCTGCAGATCCAAGAGCTGGAACCCTTCCCCCCTCCCCGCAGAGGACAGTCCTCCTGCAGAAAATGAGGTGGGTGTGAATCTTTGGGATGCCAGCTCTGCTGCTGCTTTACCTGCTAATTCAACTCCCTGGCAGAGCGTGGAGCTCTCCAGACAGACACAGGAGACCCACCAGCTGGATGGAGGTGCCAGGCATGCAGAGGCTGCTCCAACTTACTCCGTTTCTGCCACACTTTGCTCTCCGAGGCTCATCCATTTTGGTTTGACTTTTTTTATCTTTGTGTCCCTTGACTCCAAGGAAAGGAGATGGTTTCATGGCTTTTGCATCCCGCCTCTTACTTCACATCCCACAACTGATCAAGGGGCTTATTCTCTGGTGAAAACTTTCACCCCCCAAAGTCTATTTCTGGTGGCTCCTGGGGAAAGCTGGTGTGTGTGTGGCAGAAGGCCTTTGAGAAATTAGGGAGCAGTAATGAGGAGCTACAGAGGGATTGTGCATCAGCAGGACGGGCTGGATGCTGGTTCCGAGCACTTTAATGAGGGGTGAGGTATTTGCAAGGCTTTGTTTACTTTCTATTTCCCATAAAATTGCAGTCTGGCCACACTCCACTCCCTTCACAAGGGCAGAAGGTGTGGAATTGAACGTCAGCGGGAGGTGAAGAGGGTTGCAGGGTGTACAAGTAGTGAGGAAGAAGGTGAGGGAGGGTATTTGTTGGGGGTTACAACTTCTGATTCTTCCTGATGTGAGGCCTGAGAGCTTCCCGGCTCAGAAATATTGCATGACTATCCCTGTGCAACTCTTTGATGTCTTGCTCTGGAGGAGGCTTTTCCAGGAGACTGGGGAGGTGCGTTGACCTCTCCTCTGTCTCTTGGCTCTGCACGCACTGACCACAGCCTGTCAGGTTCCAGCAGGGCTGATGGCAACACAGATTTTTCTTCTCTTTGCTTCCCTTTTGGAACAGGGCAGCTGCCTGGTGACGGGATAGGATGAAGGAATTGTTCCTTTGGGATCACTCAGATTTTTTTTTTCTCCTCATCTTGAAGGCATTACTAAAAAGAGAAGGTTGGACTCTGCTGCAGCTGACAGGACACGGATCTGTTAAGTGAGCTGGTGCTGAGGTGGTGATGCATCTCCTGCTCTCTTCCTGCCTCTTTTCATTGCTGGCTTATTCATGCGGGCTGAAGGCCTGGGAAGGTTCCCAAGAAGAGCACTCACCCATGTTCAGCGTCCATTCTGATTGCAGGGCTGTTGCCAGAGTCCTTGCTGACTCTCGTAGCTTTCTGTACCTTCCAAAGACCTCACATCTTGTCTGTGGGGTGGTTTTAGTGTGGGAATGGGTGTCCCTTGGGACAGACCTTTAAGAAAGGCAGGGAAAAGGATTGAAATGTTGGGAAAGGGAAGGGTGAAAAGGCAAAACATTGGAGAAGTATTTACTCAGAATCTCGGCAGAGCTCATGGGCTAAGGAATTTTGGATACTCCTGGAGTCTCCTTCTCCCAGCTTAGGTGCCAGAGGCCCCACACTGAGATCCTGCTTTAGATTTCTTGATCTTCATGTACTGGAGCTGTGAGAAGAAGATGATACCCAGGGCATGGGGCAGTGAAATGAGAAATGCCAGCAAGCAGAGCACTGGAGAAACTCCCCCCAGTCTGGGGAAGCAGTGATGCATCCCGGTGAGGTGGGATTCGGACAAAGGGTCCTTTGCTGAGGAAAGAGAGGGAGCTCTGCTGGGGTTTTCTCCTGGTACTTTTCTATTGGGGAGTTTCTGTTTTGCTCAGTTCGGAGGGCGGCTGTTGCTGGAGGGTGCAGCCCTGGTCTGCCCGCTGCACCCTGGCTGCTCTGGGCCAGCTGCATGTGAAAGGCTCTGGAAGCAAGAGAGAGGGCAAAGATCCCAGCAAGTATGAGGTGTGCTTGGTGCTGCAGAGATGATGGGCCTCGAGCCAGAGCTGCCTGGCAGGTCTTGACCCAAATTCACTGTGGCTTTTGCAAAACCAGCATGGTTGCTCTGTCTGCTTTGCGTCAGTACAAGCCAAGCGGGTTAGTTACCTGAAACTGGAAGAAGCTTCTTTTTAAGCTCCAAAGAAGTCATCTGCCCTTCTTTTATTTCTTTCTTTCCATGACTGTGTCAGGAGAAGAGGGGTCCTTGTGTGCTCCCCAGGCCAAAGAGTGATGGGCAGTGTGGCAGGAGAAAACCACGTTTGCCAAGGCTGCTCTGCCACGTGCAGAGGCTGCACGGGAGCCGTCACTTGTGTTGGCACCCTGGGCTTCTGCTGCTTCAGAAGAGGTGGTGTGAGTGCCTGTGGAGGGCATCAGCCATGCCACGGAGGAGCTTCCTGACACTGCCAGGAGCTGACAGAGGGCTTGAGAAACCCCACGCGGAGACCTGTGAGCTGTGCTTTTGACAGAGCTGTGAGGTGAGGCTGCAGCTGTACGGTGCTCTAAGAGGGACCTGCAGTTTGCCATGTTCGGACTGCAGAGCTGCCAGTGGAGCCCGATTCAGGGTGACCAGCAAGTCTGCCTTTTTCTCTAGAGGTTGTTTACCCCATCCCCAGGACAGTGTGCCTGGCCCAGCTCTCTTGGTGTACCCTGTGCCTGCTGGTGTGGCTGGTGCTGATTGATGGAGGTGGCCTTTCTGTCAAGAGCCCATGCCCCGGACGGGGTGGTAGGCAGCCTGAGTTCAGGGCAGAGCAGGGATGTGACATTTCATCTCGGAGGGTTTCAGGCTTCTTCCAAGATTGGCCAGCACCAATATGGTTTGGGTGCACCCTAAAACGTGCCGTGGAATATGTTATTTACTTATCAAGTGAATAAAACTGTAGGTCACAGTGTTACCATGGAAATGCAAAGGCCACCAGTGGAGCTGCCACTTGTTCCTCTGGGTCATGTCTCACAGTAACAATTTCATCTCTCCACATTGATGCTACAGACCAGACTAAAGGTTACTCATCTGTGAGGCACAACGTCAACCGCATCCTCAGTTTGGTTGTTTTCCAGGCCCGTTTCAGTGCAGAAGACTAATTGGAACCATTTTGTCATCGTTAAGTGACCTTCTGTGTTATCAGAGCAGCTCCCTGACTGAGCTGGCCCTCCCCTTGTCTCTGTGGCTTTGCAGAGGAGCCGGTGACGTCCCTTCTGCGGGAGCTGTGGGGTCAGGGTGCCCGACTGAGTCACGACGGGGCCAGCTCAGTCAGGCTTTGGGTCATCCCATAGCGAACGTCGTGCACATCGTTTGCTCACTTGACTCTGGAGCTCCTGCACGGCTGAAATGCCACTGTGACCTTTTTTTTTAATTGTTGTATCTCCAGTTTTATATCCCTGCCTTGCCCTTCAGTATTTTGACTGAATTTCCTAGTTCTTGCCATGCTCCTGACTGCGTTTCTACCCTGCAGACCAGCAAGGTCAGCTGCCAGCCTGGAGACGAGAGCCCTGTGCTGGTGGGGTCACGAACTGGGAAGGACAGAGCCGGCATGGGAGGGAGCTCCGATGCGTGCTCGGAGAGGCAGCAGAGCAGAACAGGACCTGACAGCCTCTTAGCACAGCGGAGGGGCAGCAGCAGCGTGCGGGAGCTCTCGGAGCTGAGAGAGCAAGGGAAGCAGCTCAGCTGCAGAGTTGGAAAAGAGCTTACTGGTTTCGTGGTGCCCTGGGCTCACTAGAGCCAGTGCACCCATCCACCCCTCATCGAGGGTATCGCCTGGACTCCTGCTGGTGTGTAGTAAAAAAACCAAACCAGCATTAACTTCATTCCTACTACTACAGACAATGCTGCAGGTCCATATATGCTAAATCTAAAATCTTTCCATTCACCTTCAGAGGCCGAGGCAGCTCTTTCATTTAAAGCTGGTGCCATAAACATCAGATCCCCAGAGGTCTGGTGGAAGTGGAGCAGGGAAGAGAGAGCTCTGAAATTTATTTTCCTGAGATGACAGATGGTTTTTTAATAAGGTTTATCTGGATTCCCCTTTGCCACTTTGCTTCTGATGCTGAGGTTTTAAATCTAAGGTGCTTAAATCATCAGTTTGGCTGCTAAATACAGTAATAAATTTGTGACTTCTTTTTTTTTGTTTAAGCCTTGTTGTCTATGCCCTGTGGCCACACTCTGCCTTGATTTATAAACTTCTCGTCCCGTGGGGTTACAGGCTGTCTGCAGCAGATAGGAGCTTGGCTGGGTGAGTCCCTGCTCTTGGGAAAGGGCATCAGTCTGCTGAGGCTTATCCCAGCAGGTGTTCCCTTGCCCCGAGAAACGTGAGGTGAAGGTCCTGTCACGGTTAGTTACCTGGGTCAGAGCAAGTGCTCAAGTTAGAGTTACTTAAATCGTGTCTCATTCAGTATCTAATACTAATAAGTGCCTGGTTATCAGGAACTACATGTACTTAGAATATGGATTCTTTCTTTCCCAAGATACTGCAAATTAACCAGCACAGAAGATCATGTCTTTGGTGATACCTGTGCCCCAACAACTGTGTTGGGCAGTGTTGTGTGGAAGCTGAGGAAGAACTATCACAGGGGAACAAGAGAAGCCAGAAAGATGTGTTCAAGTAAATAACAAGGGGGGTGAGAAGTAGGGTGACCTGGCCTGGACTGTAAAGCTTCCAGATTCTGGACAGGCTGTTAGAGTTAGAATCAGAGGATGGTTTGGGTTGGAAGGGGCTTTAAAGATCATCTCACTTCAGCCCTCCCTGCCCTGGGCAGGGGCACCTCTCCCTAGCCCAGGTTGCTCAAAGTTCTGTCCAGCCTGGCCTTGAACACTTCCAGGGATGGGACATCCACAACCTCTCTGGGCAACTTGTTCCAGTGTCTCACCATCCTCACCATGAAGAATTTCTTCCTAGGATCTAACCCAAATCTCCCCTCTTTCAGTTTGAAACTGTTTCCCCTCATCCTATCCCTACGCTCCCTGATGCAGGCCCCTACCCAGCTTTTCTGACAGCCCCCCCTGAAGTCCTGAAAGGCACACAGGAAGGTCTCCCTGGAGCCTTCTCTTCTCCAGACCGAACAATCCCAGCTCTCTCAGCCTCGCCTCAGTGGGGAGGTGCTCCAGCCCCTGATCATCTCTGTGGCCTCCTTTGGACCTGCTTGACTTAGCCCAGGTAGGCAGGGAAGTGATGAAGGTAGGACTTTGGTTGTTTCTGTTACCAACAGATACGTGATCAACAGCTGACGCACGTTGGTCCTCTTCCCCTCATCTTGCTGTTAAGTAGCTCAGGCACAGTAAATCCCTGCAGAGCACAATTCTAGATGAAGAGAAATCCACTCGAGGTACCTGATTTGTCAGCTCCGAGGTAGTTTTGCAGCTGTGGGAGACAAAGGTGCTGCTGCTGAAAGCGAGTGGGAGAGCAGCGTTGTCACCAGGTTGGCTCAGGGGAGCAGCTGTGGAGGAGGGTGATCTGTCAGGCCTCCTGGTCACACTGTCCTGGGCTGGCGGGGCAGCTTGATGGAATAGCTGGTTGTGGGAGAGGTGAAAATGAAGGTGAAATGAGAGCAACATGAAAATGAAAGGGTGTTCACAGCAGCCTGGGGCGGCCGACTACTGGGAGGCGATTCCAGTTAGTACTGAAGTTTCCTGGTACTGTTTCCCAGCTCTCTTTGCTGAACATCCCTGTGGCTCAGATGTAATTCAGCATTGATTTCTGCAGCAGTTTGACTTCCTTTCCTAGCAGAAGCAATCTGTTAACCTGAAATGCCATAGTGGAAGCAAGTGCAGTACATCGGTACCTGAATCCAGCGCACTGCAAGCACAGCCCAGCGCACCGGTCACTGCTAACATCTCGGGGCTGCTGGTGTACACGAACCCGTGTGTGTGAATACCAGCACGGACTTGCTCCCTGAAGTAATGCAGGTTTGGTTTGAGAAGCCAACAAGTCGTTAGGATGGATGTTGGAATCTCTTTTCCTTCCATACCGATTGTTTTTCTGTAGATAAATTCTTTATCTTCACATTTCCTTTGCATATGAAGTTGCTTCTCCAATGTGTAGTTGCTGAAGGTGCTAAATTAAATGATAACAAATAATTACCCAGTTGTTTGATAAACAGAAAGTGTATTGGTGTGGTGGCCTTTAGTTTAGGCTCTGGAGAGTCCTAAGTACAAGTGAAAGCACCTTGAGTAAGGGATGAGTGAAGTAAGAAGAAAGGATCATCCTAGCACTTTGCCTGCTAGATAAGACAGTTTCTGACAGGGGCTGTAACCCTGCCATGATTTCAGTAAAAAATTGATCCTTACTTGAAACCAGTCACGATCCACTTGCATGTCTGTAGATTTTATATGCTGAACAGACCTCAGTGCGTATAAAACACAGACTGGACTTGGTCTCTGCACGTGTGATCAGCAGCAGTTTCAGACGTACTTTGAACACTTCATGCTTCTGTCTACTCACAGATACCAGAGTTCAGAAATCCTCGGGTCTCTGAACTGCAGAGGGGTGAGTAGAGGTGCCCAGCCCTGCGTGTTGGCTCTGGTGAGTGTCCTGCAGAGGTGTTCACTTCAGCAGGACCAGGGGCTGCTGTTGGCCACTGCTTTGTGGTGTCCTAAGAAACCTGTGGTGTCGTTCTGCCTGCAGCGATTAGGGAGTTGGACAAGTTGGGACAAGCACTTGGGACTGGCCTTTGTGTTTCATTTTAAAAATGGTGTGCTTGGCACTGTGAGCCAGCGCCGCAGATCTTGGCACGTCTCGAAGAGTGATTTGGTGGTGTTGTCCCAAGACATGCTCACTCTAGAGCACAGTCTTGGAACTGGAGAAGGTCTGAGTTGCTGGAGAGCAAATGTGGTGGCCTTTTGTCACCCCTCAAGAGGCAAGTGGTTTGAGAGACTTTGTAGCCTGTGAACACTTTCAACACTGGTTGGTCCCTGGCACTGTCTTCTGCAGCTGGTAGGGCTCAGTGGACAAGCTGTTGACTGACAGGTGGTGGAGCAGCTTCTTCCACTTGAATGGTTTGCACCTGTTCTGGTGATGGCCCTTGTTGTCCATCAGGCTCTCCTGAAGGAGGTGCAGATGTCCATGCTGTCCCTGTGCAGGACACCGTGGGTGAAGCAGACCACTGCCCATCTTTCATATTTTACCTGGACAGCGTCAGCAGGGTACACGACTCCTCACTACATCTAGGATCTCATTTAGGACTTCACGTGAAGTCTAGAAAGACAGCACCAGCTATAGATTCAGGGTGTAGCTCACTCTTTAGGACTCCTGCAGGCAGTTCCTGCTCAGCTCGAGGAGTCAGTTGCCACACACTGTCTGGAGACTGCAAAGGAAACAACGTGAATGGTCCCAACAGTCACTTCTTGAGCAGAGTGGCCAGAGGTGTATTCATCTCCTCCTCATCCTGGACAAAGTTGTATCTCAAGCAGAAAATTGAGATAAGGATGGTAGTCAGTACCAGTACCAGCTCAATTTGGTTCGGTCTCAGTTGCAAACAGAGCAGGGGAAGAAGCCCTGGGCCTCATGAGCACAGCCCAGGATGGGCTTCAGAGTCAAAAGCTGGAAGTGTACGTCCTCACCTTGGGAGGGTTCTTTTCAGAGGAGAACAAGAGTATTTAATAGGAAGCAGAATGTGGCAGCAGCGAAAGGTCCGTGTTGCACCCATCAAACATCAGACTTGTCCAGATGGGTCTTCCTCCTTCGTCTCTTCATGGCACCTACAAGGTAGCCAAGCCTCACACTGTTGCCGAGCTACAGAATCACAGAACGGTGGGAGCTGGAAGGGACCTCTGGAGATCATCTTGTCCACCCGCCCTGCTCCAGCAGGGTCACCCAGAGCAGGGGGCCTGGGATCACATCCAGGTGGGTTTGGAACCTCCCCAGAGGAGGAGACTCCCCAGCCTCTCTGGGCAGCCTGTTCCAGGCCTCTGCCACCCTCTTCTAGGACCTTCCAGGTCATGATTCAGTAGCTAAATGAAAGATGTTCGTTAAATATGTAATGAAGTAAAGGCTTTGGTTTGTTCTGTGCCTGTTTGAGGTGCTGCTGTCTGGGCTGGACACAGATGATGTTATTTTTTCTGGGCTGGCAGTCACAGGAATAATGTATTCCCTGCTGAGCCTTTTCAGCAGCCTCCTGGCTGCTTCCCATCGGAGGGGAAGTGTAAGAGGTAATTAACAGCCTCTTGAAGAAAGGATTCGCGGGTGGGTGGGAGCACATTGGGTTCATACATGAAATTGCCATGGAAATGCTGAGATTTCCTGGCACTTCATCCAGCGTGTGGGCTCCAAAGATAGTCGCACTCATGGGCCTCTCTCCTTTCGATCCTCCTACCCTGCAAAGGGAGAGGCTCTTTCTTCCTTCAGGGTGGTTTCTGGGGCTGTGTGTGGTGAGGCTGGTGGGGCTGGGATGCTGTGTCACAGCCATCCACTGAACTCTGCTGGCATTTCTTTCCTGTCAAAGCAATTTGGCAGAAAATGGAAGGGGGGGGGAGGAACAAATCCTCTGGTTTGCTCTTTTCCCCTCATTCTAAAAAATAATAACTTGGTGGACAAAACACTCGGAGTTTGTCACTTCTTGGAGAAGATGGTGCTGGGTCTTGTCCTGATGACTTGGTGCTGAAGCAGACAGGACTGTGTGGCTGAACGGGGGCTCTTTGGCACATAAACATTTTTAGGCTGTGCAATGAAACCTGCGTTTGCTTCTGACCTTGTTTGGTGGCCACGCAAGCTTAAAAGGTTGGGTGTATTTGTGAGGAGTGTCTCTCATTTCAGTACCAGCTCTGGAGATTTAGAAGGCTACAGGCACACCACCTGAGAAGGTTCCTGGAGGAACCTACCGTACCTCACATCTCCTTTCTGCAACAGTACCAAAGAGCCTCCTGAATCTGCACGTGCGCGAGGTGCTGTGGTTTTAAGGCCTGTGTGCCGTTTGTTTCAGATCACCTGTTAGCAGACTCCTACATCGGCCAGGAGGACTCCCCCGAGCTGCAGCAGGCGGCACAGAACAAGCGCCGGCTCTCCGTCATCTCCGACGGCAAGTTCGAGAGGAGCTTCAACGAGGAGCAGGCAGAGAAGATGCCAAGCGAGGGCCCGAAGCCGCGAGTCTACACCATCTCCGGGGAGAGGCCGATGCTGTCGGACCACGAGAACGAAAGTATGGAACTGGTGGTGATGAAGGGGGCTGCCCAAGAGGAATGTCACCACAGCCACCACGTGCACAGTGCTGGTGGCTCTCACGGCGTGGGCAGGCATTGCAAGGGCTGGCCGGGCAGCCGGCAGGGCTCCAAGGAGTGTCCCAGCTGCTCCCGCCTGGCTGCCCCCTCCCAGCAATCCTTTGACCTCGAGCAGCAGCAAGCCAGCGACACTGGGTGGCACAGGAAAAGACTGGAGAGGATGTACAGTGTGGATCGAGTGTCTGGTGAGTAAGGGTGGGTGCTGGAAGGACACAGCGGGACTCATCGGCACGGTGGAGGGTGACACCCATCTCACGCAGCGTGGAGGTCTCGTTGCCACGTGCCTTGAGCTGGGTGCTCTAGCGTTTCCCCGTCGGCACCTCACGGGAACCTTGCACCAGCACTCGTGGGAAGGGACTGTCAGAAAGGGAGTTGAAACCAAGCTGAGCTCAGTTTGAAGCCAGCTCATCCAAGCCCCACTGTCTCTGCTTCTAGCTTGTCAGCAGCAGATGACCTGGGTGACTTTGATGGCAGCTTCTCATAGTTTACTGAGGGTGATCTCTGTGGGCTCCCTTTCTGTTGGAGGAGCCGAAGAGGGGGGGCTGTGTCAAAGCACCTACAGTTATGCTCATCCAGGAGGCAGTTCAGAGCAGAATCCTCTCTCCCCCACCTCATTTTGGGGCTCGGGCAGGTGAAATCACATGACTGTGCCAGGGTGCTCCAAAGAGCCTCAGCTCAGGTACAGTGTTCTTTACTTTGGTGCATCCATCCATCATCTGCATGGCTGGAAGCAGTTCAGCAGGGTTCCTCACATAGTGCCACCTCACGGTCTGTCCATAAATACCAGCAAATAACACAATATTGGACTTTGTTCTGCACTCACTATCCATTTGCTCGATATTTTCAGGGAATGGGGCTTATAATTATTCAATTACATTAAAAAAATCCTGATTGTCTCTAAAGACTTAACTATTAATCAAATATATGTCACAGTCTTTGTGCTTTGAACTGTAAGCTAGTACCCAGTCCATCATTGTCTGTCAGCTCTTTCTGTGGCTGGCAAAGAGTCTGACCTAATTAATTAACTTCTTTTTCTCTCTTTTTTTTTTTTTTTTGTTTTTTGTTAACACACATCAAGGCTTTTAGTGCAGAGTCTCCAGCCAGGAAAGGTCAAGATTTTCTCCTTGAAAATAAATTGAGTGTAAGGAGTGTGGAGATCAAACTGTGCATCTTTCTAGTAAATGAATATAGCAATGTTTACTGCAGGTGAAATCACAGAACGGTGGGTTCTAGAGTGTAGGGGAATCCCTTGTTGGACAAGGACATGCGATGGCCCTTGAAGGATTGGACAACCCTGACTGAGTTAGCGCCAGTCCTGAGTGTTCTTGAGGTCACTGTGAAGGGCAGCAAGGAGGGAAGCCTGGCACTGAGCAGGCAGGAGAGTGGAATGTGAAGGAGCTGTATTAACTGCAGGAGAGGTGTGTACAGAACATGTGCCCGGCTGCATAGAACCAATCAGCTTAGAGCTTACTCTGTGTGCCTGTAACTGCTGTCCAATGGAAGCAGGGAATGTACCCATGGACAGCTTAGCAGACCATAAGCAAACTGCGTAGGGGAATAAAGGAGGAGGATCTGTAGCCACATTGGTGTGAGTGTCGTTACTTGGCTGGCTCCCTGGAGGGACCCTCTTCACTAGAGCATATTTGCATACCTAGATGCTTGAAATTTTGTGACTAAATTAATCGATGGAGTGGTGCTAAGGAATAAGAGAAAATAATTGATGGTAATCAGTTGATACTTGATAAAGCTTGCAGGACACCTACGGTCCCCTGACTCCTGTGCATAGTTTTTAAGCAAATGTTTCTCTCTTTGTTCCCTGTGATTTTGGGGTTTCACATCACACACTACGTGTGCAAGTTTGGATTATTATTTTTATTGCTTAAGTTAAGAAAAGAAGCGGGAAGAGTTTTCCTGTGTGGAAATCTTTTCTTGTTTTATGATCATACCTGTTGTGCCTGCTAAAAGATGACTCTGCCTGAGGTGCCCCAGCCAGAAAGGTTGTGTGAAGGTAGAAGAAGAAAGCTTTTCAGCGCCAGCCTTTCAGGAGAGGAGATCACAACCCCAGGGACTTGGTCTTGTGGAGCTCAGGGGGCTGAGTTCAGGTGGTTGCTGCCTCATGATCCGTAGTGATTTAAGAAAGTGAAGAGTTCCTGTTGTAATGCTGAGGGATTTATGTTGAAAGTTTTCCTGAACAAATCCAAACTGTATTACACGTTGTGGGACTGAAGCAAGTTATTTGATAGAGAGCCAAAGGAAAGCTCCAGATCACTAGTGGAAGAGTTTAACTCCTTGTAGCTGGAGCTAAAAACCTCTGTGTACTGGAAAATATGTCCTAGAGGTGCCATATTCCATTTCTGGGCCTCGGGATTTGTAATTGGTGTTTTCAACAAGGCAGCAGCTTTTGTTAGGGCCAGTTATCAATGTGCAGTGGAGATTTGCCTCTGCAAAATATATTGGAATAGTTACTGAAATGGGAATGAAGTGGATGGGGCTGAACCTGGAGGTCCCTCTGTGAGTTGGCCTGGACAGGCTGGAGAGTTGGGCAGGGAGAAATTTAATGAAATACAACAAGGGCAAGTGTAGAGTCTGGTTTCTGGGCAAGAACAGCCCCAGGTACCAGGATGAGTTGGGGACTGACCTGTTGGAGAGCAGTGTAGGGGAGAGGGACCTGGGGGTCCTGGTGGGCAGCAGGGTGACCAGGAGCCAGCAATGGGCCCTTGTGGCCAGGAAGGCCAATGGCACCCTGGGGAGGAGCAGCAGGGCTGTGGTCTGTGGGGTCTCCTTCTCTGGAGGCATTCAAAAGCCTCCTGGATCTGTTCCAGTGGGACCTGATCCAGCTGATCCTGCTCTGGCAGGGAGATGGCACTGGATGACCTTTGGAGGTCCCTTCCAATCCCTAACGTTCTGTGGCTCTGTGATCTCTCCTGGCCCGTGTCCTGTCCAGGAAACGTCGCTCTCTGTCAGCGAGGCGCAGAATCAGAGGATCACAGAACTGGCACCGTGAGAAAAGACCTCTGAGCTCACTGCCTCCAACCGTCAGCTCCAAAACCACCCACAAAAGAACAAACAGAAAAAATCAACCAACACCCCCCCAACCTCCTCATCCCAGTAGAGCATGGCCTGAAGTGCCTGACGGTGGCAGGTGCAGCCCCCCCAGGAGACAAAACAGACAAAGCCAACTGGGTGTGCTGGAGGAGTTGGGCGCCTCGGCCATGAAGCTGCACCTGCCGGTGCTGAACTGGGAGCTCTGGGTCTGCAAAGAGAGGCAAAGCCAAACCGGGCTCCTGCCTTTGGTGCCCTGAAGCCCAGTCCGGCCGCTGGCAGCGACAGCCCCAAAATCACCAGGAGCCTCGGAAAAGCTGCTGCCCAGCTCTGGCTGGGCTCGGGCAGAGCCAAAAGCTCCTTAGAGCCCAAGAGGGTGAAGGTCCCCGCGGGTTGGACGCTGCTGGTGCTGGGGACAGAGGCCTCGCAGCCCTGGCTGTGGGCTGTGCCCGTGACCCCCGGCCCCCCAAGGGCTCTCCTCACCCCAGGGGCTCCATCTGCTGCTCTCTGCCCTGTGTGGGGCTGTGTCCGTGAGTCCTGCAGGGCCCGTCTGTCCCGGCTGCTCCACCAAGGGGCTGCTGCCCCTGGGGAAGGGGACAGTGGTGTCCCCCCACCCCCCACTGCCTGCCCCGGTGCCTGGCACTGCCTGGGCCCTGGGGGGGCTTGGTGCCCTTTGGGGCTGCCCAGCTCCCACCTGGGGTTGGTGGGGCCGTGGCAGCTCTGGGTGCCCTTTCCCGCGGCCCCCGGCGCCCCCTCCCATTCCCCACAGACACGGAGCTGTTCTGGGCAAACAGAATTTAATGGAAACAATGAGAGAAAAACCCCACCCTACCCCCCCCCCCCTAGCCCACCCCCCCCCCCAACAACCCCCCCCCCACCAAAAACCCCGACA
>JANHFX010015608.1:0-16577 GCA_027560015.1 Chloroceryle amazona
GAAAAAGTTTTTCCTTACATTTCTTTGGAATCTCCTATGCTCCAGTTTGCACCCATTGCCCCTTGTCCTATCATTGAACGTCCCTGAGCAGAGACTGGCTCCATCCTCCTGACACTCCCCCTTTACATCTTTATAAACATTCATGAGGTCACCCCTCAGTCTCCTAAATCACCATTCCCCTTGGATTTTTGGGAAGTGGTTTTGGTTAATGGACTGGTTTTCCATGAGATTGTCTATAAGCTTCTTGAACCTGCTGATGTCATTGGCTCCCGTTCTTATGGTGTAAAGAGCCTTTTTTGTTTAAATTCATTACCAACTAGTTTTATCACATGCCCCAAGTTTGCCATGGAAAGATTTGCTGACAGTTTTCCATTAATTTTATCACCACCTTCATTATTTTTGTAAATCTCAACCTCTTATCTGCTCACCAAATTCTGTCCATTCTGCTCAAAGGTGTAATACTGGCCTTTTTAGTGTCCTCTGATGAAACACTTGCTCCATCCCATAATTGCTGTCCCCAATGCTCACGCTACAATTTGTGAGACTGGCTTATAGGTTCTGTCTGGAAACCTGTCAAGCACCATGCCCAAGCATAAGCCTGGATTCGTTTCATAGGTAGCATCACCCTCTCACATTTTAGGTGCAGAATTTCCCAGATTCTTAGCAAGAAGCAGCCCATTTTCATTCTAATGACATTCTTTTTTTTTCTATTCCAACCCACTTCAGCAAAGGAGTTTTGCTGGAGAAATGGCATCTTGCAGAGCAAGCCATGGAGCAATGGTGACACTCAGTGGCCCTGCAGGAAAAGTGCACTTCTGAGTTGACTTCCAGTTTATCAGGAAGACAGCTGATAGCAAATGAACCTCGTACTCAGGTGAGTAAACGGTACCGTTTCTCTGCATACTGTGCCATACAGACTCATATAGTATAAGCACATAAATGGACATCTAGCCTACGTATCTGCATTTGCCTTCTTTCCCTTTCTCATTTACTCACTTCAGGCTGGACCATCATCTTCAGGTACCTCAGAGGTAAACCCTTTCTCTTGTGGTGGGGAAGACTGGAGTTTTCATGAACACCAGGAACATGACAGCTCATAATGTATTCAGCCCCAGCCACTGAGAGCTGATCTCTATCACAGACATCCAAGAGGAGGCAGAAGTCTGATTCAGACCACCTTCCAAGCCTGGGATGTGTTCCTGCCCAGAGAACTGCTTGACATTATTCCAGTATACTGGAACATATAAGTAAGTGGAATAACTCTACATTGCAGTTCCTGCAATGTACTTCTTACAAGGCTGCCCAGATCTCTGCTTTTGGTATCCAGACATAGACACCATCCACAGCCTCATCACTGGATCTCTTCAATGACCTGCTGCTAACCTTGGCCAGTCTGGCTGATCACAATCCCCAGAAGGAAGAAGCTGGACAAGGGATGGTCATAGCAACCCCAGGATGTAATTGCCATTCTGTCCCATCTCTGAGCAAAAGCTCATTTGACCGTGAGAGTTTCTAAGCCCTCTCCTGACCTCTCCAGCCCCACATTTTAGACAGGTCTTTACATACCACCATCTCTCCCATATCCCTGTCCTACAGGTTATTTCCTGCATGACTTAGTGTCAGTCTGCACTCCCGACCATCACAAGGCTTCTCCAAGTTTTTAAGCTGAGAAATTAGGCTTCCACCACCTGTCTCCTCATCTTTGTTTCCCATCCCTCAAAGAAACAGATCAATGCAGGCCAAACCACCTTTCTGCTCCCTGCAGGAAATGAGAAGTTGGAACACATAATGGGAAGATCAGAATGCTTTGTTTGTGAGGACCCAGCACCAGGGGCTAGTTACCTGCAGTACCCTGAAGGCACCATTCTCCTCACTGCCACCTTAAGAAGCAAACTGCATATGAAAGAAAAACCGGATCAACAAGCAAAAATTGATACATATCAGTCTACTTCTAAATGTTATGGGGGTCTGGCCATCGAGACAGTGCCAACTACATTGCTTATCAACATAAGAGAGAGTGAGGGAATGAGCCTGCTGTGTGGCAAATTGTACAACGCAAGAAGTCACAAGTTTTAGACTTTTGTCAGGAAAGAAGCCTCTTTGAATGTCAAAGGTGAGCCACATTCCAGGGCCTTTACCCTTAAATTGAAACAGACATTAACAAAAGAAATCCAAGCATGCTTTAAAAATGACTTATTCATCTACTTCTTGTCTTGGATTTAACTGTGGGTTGGTACAAGCACCTCGATGCAGATTTTTGAGTTTGGTAGAAAAGTAACTACAGGTTAAGATTAAAAATTAACAAGCTGTCACATCTCAGTCTACAGGTATGCTTACCTTGCACAGACACAGTGCAGATCAGGAGATTCACAGGGCCATATAGTGAGCCATATCAGTGTTAAAAGTGACTTTTTTGCTTTGAGTTCAGTTGCAAACTGTTGTGTTAACTCTATTGAGAAGGTAGCCTAGAGATGGGACTCAGGGAGGAGAGGAAGACTTAAGCCACTTAGTATCTAAGACTTAAGCAAAGTATGTAACCATGACCTAAGTAATATTTCTCTCTTTTTGAGGCAGTAAAATCTGTACATATTTCATCAACTGTCAAGTTACTGCCTTCTTTCCAGGTTCCACACGCTTTATTTCACTTGAGCGCAAACTATTGTGTGTCAAGCCAGATTTCACATAGAAACTTAGGGCATGTATCAGAGGAAACAGGGGGCATCCGACACAGCAGGAGAAAGGTGAGCCAGAGCAATGAATTTTTCCTGGAAGCAGAAAACTCAGATTATTGGTTACAGAGCCAGGGCATTCTAGTAGGAACCCTTCTTTGCGACATCTGTGGAAAAAAAAGAAAACACAAAATGCCTGAAGAATTTTTAGGAGCTATTTAAGGACTAAAAACCTTAGAGGATGAGTTGCAACATGGTTTTGTCATTGATAAATGCATTTCCAATTGCATTCAGATTTGGAATGCTACAAGGACTGCGCAAGGGAGAAGCAATATAATATAAACAGATCCTTTTAACCTTCCATGGTATGCTAAAGCCTTGGTCTGCACTGAGATTATTCCTGGACTAGAGACTGTGCCCACAACTAGTATATCTCAATCCAACCTACAGTCCAAGAAGTCTCTACAGCACATGATAGAATTAAATACAGAGTGGAGGTGGGCTGCTTTGCTTGCTTACCACCTCAGCTCTTCCCACTCTGGAAACCAGTGAACACTAACCTGAACTGCAAGGGAAAAGGTATTCTCTTGCTGTGTGGTCATCTGGGGAAAAACAAAACAAAACAAAACAGAAAAGAAAGGGTGGTGAGCTGCAGAACTGCATGTCAGAGTAATGAAAGCTTATTTCTCTTTAACGCAACCATCCCACTACCTTAATTTTTTATTCTTCAGACCGTGAATGCAGTGATGAAAAATGTCTACAGTGGGTCAGAGCAACAGTCTGTCTCCCCAGCACGTCTCCCATACAGCCATGAAAGACCCTCCTATGCATTGTGATACCTTCTAATGCAAGGACGTTTTGGTAAACAGAGAACCTTTCAAAAGTGTGCCCTGATAGCTTTGCTTTTTCACTGATAATTGGTATTTTCACATCAGATAACAATGTTTAAACTGTATGTGATAAGCACAACAATCATGCACAGGATGGAATAGCAAAGAGAGGGCATAGTAGGTGACAATATTTAGCTCTGTAAAGTGTCCTCTTCTTGACATGGTGTGGAAGGGGAAACAACAATGGAATTTGGTATACAACATGTAGGCTTGTGGTACTGATTTCTGAATCTCCAGTGGTAGTTTTTCCATTTTGTTCTCAAATTCTTTTTGTTTTTTTAAATAATTCTTAATGTTCCATCTGCTGTTTTGGCTCATACCGAGCATGGAATAATCAGAGATAGTAAAAAACTACTTCAAGATTTCTCTTCCATATGCTGATAATTCATTTAGCACTCTAAAGGCTAAGGAATTATTTTCCTGTTATCCTCTGAGATGTGACAGCACCCAATGGATGGTAGGATTATTACACTATCCATGAAAAGCGTAGAACTAAATTTTGCCTTCTGGTGGATCAGCACAGAATCTAACATGGATTTTAAATAAATTCCTAAGCATTTTCAAGAGAGCTAAGGAGATGAAGACATGGTGAATTGACAGAGAAGTTTTCTCTCCACAGAGATGTAGCTTGAAGCTAGAGGAAGTCAAAAACCACCGTTATTTTGAACACATACACACCACAATTTAAGTATAACACCAGGCAGTTTCACCTCAAGAACAGAAAAGCATGTGGTTGTGCTACTTGAATCTAGAAGTTTTGTACAGACAAAACTCCAGGTTGGAGTGGCAGGAGGAAGCTCATTGGAATAAGAGAGATAAAGGACTAAGGGCACAGACAAAACTGTGTTGGAGTGAAGGGTGTAACAGTGCCTCTTGGCCTATGTCAGTGAAATCTTACCTGGCTTATAGTAGTCGTAGACATGAACTGTTGCTGCTTTCAGGTTCTGCACTTCAGCATCTTGTTCCACCGTGATGTTAAGCTTCAGGGTAGTGTCCCCTAGCTGGAGAGAGAAACAGAAGTGAACAAAAATGCACTGGCCATCTCAAAGTCACCTACATACCAATTTTATTCCCTCTGCATCAGAGATTTCTTTCTCTGTCTTTCTCAGTTCTTCCACCCTCTTCCTCTTTCACCAAAATATTGTCCCACTTGGCCAGAATAAAACTTTGTATTTCTGATCTCTGAGAGTCCCAGTGCAAAGTACTGCAGTTGATACTACTTGAATAAGCAGCTCCCTGTGATCCTCTTACCTCTTCCAAGTAGATTGTGACTTTTTCTGGTTTTATCTCTGTCTTTTTCACCAGCGGTATCTCCTCCAGCTGCATAAGAAGACAAGAGATGACCTTTGTCAGCATCATCTCATCGGCCTTCTCTGTTGTTTCACAACTTAGGTATTTGTCAGTGAACCACTGCTGACCAAAGCACTTAGCCTAGTCAAGAAAAGGGCTGCGTTCCCCAGCTCTAATGACACTGAGATTATTTGGAGTGCACCAAGCCTTAGAAAAGTCTCATTGAGCCACATTCCTATGCACAGCAAAGGGAAGGATGGTTGGTAGAAGGCTATGATGGGTCTTCTTGACTGTCTCCTGGAGTGTGTCATTGAACAACTCTTTATGGAGTATCCCTAAAAAAGGCACCAGCAACAAGTGAAGGGTCTCAGTGCACCCTGGATGATTTCAACTAGGTGCTTTTCAGCTCCTCCTTAACCTCTTGCTGCATGTGTGATCCTCACTACTGAACAGGACAAACTGCACAGTCAGTTCTGCAAGTGGAAATTTGCTTTGTGAAATACCAGACCATATCATATCTGCACTTGCTTAGGTTAGTTCATTTGTAGCAAGATAAGTAGCTAGCATTCTCCAGAAGTTCTCAGATGTTTGGATATTTCTGGCTGAGCTGCATCTGGAAAGCAGATTTTCATATCTTCAAGGAAGGCCAGAGGAGAAACTCTCACCGCTTTCACAGAGCTCTTCACAGGAATAAACCCTGACAGCATCTCCACCTCCACCAGGGCCATGTTACTTGTCTCACGGTTCCCTATGTAACTGAAAAAAAGATGGGGAGAAGCACATTAGATGTGCTTCTGGGGCTACCACTTCCTTCCATTGAAGAAAGAGCCCTGAGGGATATCATACCTGACAGACATATCAATGTCAAGCTGTTTCCTGATGCCATCACATTCTCTTGGTATTGTTTTCGCCTCCAGGACAAAGACCTCTTCTGTTTTTTTTGGTGGTGGTGTGTTATAGTACAAAGTGGTCTGGTGGGGGAGAAAGCATGTTTGTGCAATGCCCTGGAGCTTTCATGTATGAGTGAAAGGGCTACCTGTGCCTCCCGCTTTCAACAAATTAATAACCAGTGGCTAACACCGTTGGTCCCAGCTGTGCTTTCTGTTTAAACACGCTGTTTAGCACATCGCATCAGAAACATCTGCCATATCTGACCATGGAGGATCAGCTCTCCATGACCCAAGGCCTCATTCGGTACAACATTGTCTCACTCCTACTGGAAAAAATATTATTAACGTATGAGAAAGTACATTAGCTAAAACCTTGCCCACAAGGAGAAGTGTAGCTGTTAACTGTTGATAGGATAATAGTTAGCAGTTCTAGGTCTAAAGAGGAAAAATACCGACAAAACAAGTATAAAACCAGAAAGGAAAGGGGAAAGATGAAGGGGAAAGAGCAAGTGAGCAAAGAATCAGAAGATGGCAGCTCAGCAAGAGGGAAGATGGCACTTCTCTGAAGAGCAGCATAGACCAATCTTCCTCCATATTCCTGGTGACTGACTGCCTGGCCAACAGGTGTCTTAAACTTACTGACTGTATTCAAGTGTAGCCAAGTAATCCCAGTCCTAGTTACCTTCTACATGCATTAACAATAAATAATTGTTATGCTCTCTTGTTTATCTGCTGCTTGTAGACTCTGTAAGCATCATAAGAGATGGCTGACCAGAAGTAACCCAGCGAGGGACATTTTTCACATGGAGTGACTTTCACTCTTTGCTGCATGAATGGTTCCTAAGCAGACAACTCTCAAAGCTGCCAGAAAAATAAGATGTATTCTCCTGATGGACCAGTTGCATTGATGAATTGGGATAAGATGACCTTGGTCCTTTGTCACTCCTCATCTATGCATGTGATAACAACCCAAATGATAGTACATCAGAAGATTTACAGTGCTTAGCTCCTGAAGCAGTGCCATCAGCAGCATATGTTTGATATAGAAGCAGGTACTGTTCTGTATCTCATCACTCCTGACTTCAGATCTACTGATCTCTTAACAATGATATGTCTCTACAGCATGGCACAGCAAAGCTGAGACATTTCTGAGAAGATGCCATAGATGGTTGCAATAAAACCATGTCAACAGAGTATACCTGAGCTCCTTCAAGCTTGACATGATTCTGCATAAAGCCAAATCCTACTCAGAATTTGAGGCTATAGTGCCTGCTTAGAGCCAAATGTCACTTGAATAGTCAGTGGCAAAACATGACAAGTCCATTCCTTTCTATATACTCACCTGTACATAAACACAGCCACTGCCAGTCACCTGCACTGTGTACATCCCTGGAACTGCAAGGAGAGAGGCCTGATGCAGGACCAACTTGTTGTTCTTGTGCACGTGGAACTCCAGTGGAGAAGCTTCCTTGCCTTTCACTGTCACTTTTACATCTCTGAGCTTCTGAGGAATCAGGGCTGCATATTGAGCAAGGGCCTGCAGGCTAACAACAGTGTCCTGAAGGTAAAGAAAGAGTCACTTTGCTGTGGAGCCATGCAGTACAAGATCCAGCCAACTAGATGAGAGAACCATGCTCCTTGAGGCCCTGATTCACACTCTGACACAAGCAGGGTCTAAGCCACTAAGTACATAGGTGAGGTTTATGCCATAGGCAGTCAGGTGACTTCTGCTACCTGGAAAGAGTGGCTTCTGAGCCCTGGGGTTAGCAGTCCCAGGCCCTGCTTCATCCCAGTTACACCACACAGAAAAAAAGAGCGTGGACTGCATATGAAAGATGTCTCTCTCCTTCCCCCATGACTTGCCCCAGGTTGTTACCTGTGTGGAAGCGAATCCACCAAAGGCATTTCTTTGACCACTGAGCCAGTGAACTAGCTTGCTCACTGATGCTTCGTTGAGTGCAAAGTCTGGTTTGGAGACATGAGCCAGGAGGATGTAGGCTACCGTCTCAATCGTAGAAGAAGATTCTTCACCACTGGAATGTGATTTCAGGAGCTCTGCTAATGGGGAGAGAAATATGTGGAAGAGAAGAACAATAGATCCCTACAATTTAGCTTAATTGCGCCAGTGTAAACATCTTTTCAATGGTACACATGTGAAAATCTGAAGTGCTTTTAAAATAAAAGTAATTTTTCAGAACTTCACTTTTGAAATAAGAATCACAAACCCACTTGTTTTCATAGAACAAACATGAAGGCTTTACAATTTAACTGAGGGACTCTATGGACTGGTATTACTTCATAAGAGAGACTTTCCAGTCCCTTAATCATCCTTGTAGTCCCGTGTTGGACCTTCTCTAGTATTTCCCTGTCCCTCTTGAACTAGGGAGCCCAGAACTGGACTCAGTACTCCAGAGGCGGTCTCACTAGGAGACAGTAGAGTCCTCAGTGTAGTTCACCATTCTGCCAGATGAATAGGTGTGCAGAGGAACCAGGGAATGTTATCTGTTTAACCATAGTTTTAGTTCCTTCAAAACCCCCATCTGGCATCCTCATTCAGGATAGTCCATTTTTTTCCAAATTAGAGACAAAAGGAAGAACACTTCAAACACTCAACAGTGAACAACAGTAACGACAAAAAAGATGCATCCCCCCCAAGAGCCCTGAGCAGAAATGGGCAAGCAGTCAATGTTTGAATTCTGCAAATGCCCTGACTAGCAGCTGAATAGACACGGTGGGACGCTTCTCCTCTGCATAGTCTCTTGTAATATGTATGAATTGCTGAAGAATTATGGGAGCTCCACAATTCCAGTGAATACTTTAACCACATAAATTAAGCACAGATCACCTTTGCTGGTTTTGATTAGAAGTAGTTTCCTGGGTCTGAGAAGACTGGAGACTTTCACAGCTTCAATAAATTACCATTTTCTGACACAAAAGCCAATCTAAGAATAAATTTCCCAAACTACTGCAATTAAATCCTACAGATATCAGGCCTTAACAACAGTCATGATCTCTAGAACTTTTTAAATCTTCTAAACAGCCACAACCTACCAGTTTCCTTCTCTAGCATATCCAGGAGCTGCTCCCTCATCTCCATGTCCTTGGTGAGTGTGAAGACATAAGCCATCAAGGCCTTGACATAAAGGCTTGTCTCATCAAGTGGTACATTCTTGAGGCAATGCAAGGCCTTATCCAGCATGGTATCCTGAGAAATGGATCCAAATCCAGTGAATTTCCTCTCGCCATTTGTTGTTATGAAAATCTACCCCGACCCTCAAATATCCCAGCTAGATCCTTAGTGTATTTCAGTTCTCTCAGGGCTGTGGAACATAGAGTAGAGTGGACAAAGCATCACTTGCTATGGGGTCAAATTAAAGATGTGACTGGACATATGACCAGGGTGGGGGATTGTTAATACAGTAGAGGATTCAGCTGTAAGAAGTGTCTGGTAACATGCTGGCTCAAAGCTCTCAGACCTGCACATTATGAGTCTTGGATCCCAGGGGGGATGATGTTGGTTTTAGCACTGTACCAGTGAGGCTGGACTATCAGTCCATCCTGGCTAGAACAGTCTACACTTAAAATGAAGATTACTGGGTTTATTTCAGGTCTGAAGGAGGGTGGGTTGCTGAAACGTGGTCTTTTTTTTCCTCCTTTAGCTATATTGGTCAGACTAATGAAAATTATTGCCTCTACCTGTGAGCCCTGAGCCATTTTTAGAGATGATTGTTTCCCCTGAGATAGCTGGGAATGGCAGATTGCTTTGCTGCAAATCAGGCCATTTATACTAAGAACTCCTTACCAAGTTAAATATTTCCTATTGATCTTATGCAGTACAAAGGTAGGACATCAGAGAACCTTTCACCAACTCAAGCTGACTACTCCCTGAAGCCACAGACCTGAGGAGGAATGAAGGTTGGCACATGCTCCCAGGCCCTGCAAGAGTTTAGATGTGACTTACATTCTTCTCCAGACAGAGCTCCACCAGTGTAGCAGTGACATAGGCTGTTAATGAGATTGTATCATCCACGCCACCCTGCAAGTCACACAGACAAACATCAGAAAGGGAAAAAAACACCAAACATTGCTTGCCTCTCATTGTATAACCACTGAAAGTGTCTATGGATGGTGTACCTGAGACAGCACAGTAGCACGCCTCTGGACATTCTTGGACTTGGACTGAAGGAAAGCACTCCAGGCTCACTTACCATGAAAGTCTGGTGTTGAGGGTGGCCTCAGAGACATATTTTGCATACAACCTAAGCATGCCTTCTCATGGCATTTTGCTTCATGACCTTCTAAGTTAATTATTTTATTAAGTATGTTACAACTGCACGCTTGATCAAAGTTTTTATGATGCAGGATTTGCATACAAGAAGCAATGCAGGCTTACATACAGTTCAGAGGAACGTGAGAAGCTACAGGTGAAAAGAGGCTCTTTTCCTACAAAGGGACATTCATTCTTGGGGAAACTTCTGCTTGGATCCTCAGGTGTGAGACAAGACTACTCTAAAATGAGGGGGGAAATTTGGGCTGAGATGCTGAGAAGCATCGTTCACATTACATAGCAGAAACTTTGAAGTCTAAGGTGGCTGGGGACGCACACACACAAATGACAACAACGATGCAAAACCCATTCCAAAAAGTTCTGTTCAAATAGAAAGCCCAAGGTGAGAAATTAGTGAAAGTCAGACAAGGATTAACAATCCACATGTAGACTCTGCTTTTATTTTGTACTGCATCCAAATTTTAATAAAAAATGTGTAAACCTTTGCTTTGCTAAAATAGCTGCCTGTTTTCTTTCATAAACCTGCCTGGTATTTAATTTAATTTTGCAATCTGACCAGTCTGCAGTGTTCTAACCTTTACAGAGACAATGAACTCAAGTATTGCCACACTGCATGCACATTCTTTGGTACCTGAGCACCACAGCACGTTCACCAAGAGTCTGGTGCCTTTCTAGCTACACTGCAGGGATGATTCTGGGGATGCCAGACTACAGAAGACATACTATTTTGGGCAACTGTGTCTTCAGATAATCCCATTTTAGAGCACAGTCAGGCCTATCTGGAGAGTGTTGTGCATTGTACAGCAGCAGAAGATGGAGAATCCAGCCAGGGTATTCTAGACAAGCACTAAAGTATAGAAATATTTCTCTCTATGCCCTCAAAGTGCCTTGGCACAAATAACCACGGTGGCTTCATCTAGAGTAAAAATGAAGAAAGCCTAGCAGAGGTTAACATCTCACATAGAGAAAATGCCTCTGGGTTAGGCCATGCTTTTTCATTCTGCTCTGGGAAGCTTCCTTGGCTGTACTGGGCTATGGGGACAGCTCTTTGTGCTAGTGTGCACAGTGAAAGAGCCTGGGGAAGCAACTCTGTGCTCCACATCACGTTCCTCCTGCTCCCCATCCCATGTCAGGCAGCCGTACCTTCAAGTCATTGTTGAAGAGCTTCCCCACGCTCTGGAAGCAACCACTGGGCAGCTGGTGGTTCTGCAGCCAGAGCACAGCACTGTGTACATGATCCTTATTGACATAAATGTGAGAGCTGGCTTGTCCAAAGGACCTGGCTACAAACGCTGTCAGCCTGTGGGCAGAGCACAGAGGAATCCCATGTCACAGACGGGATCTGAACCAGTAAGGATGATAGGTCTGGGTTAACAGTACCTTCTCTGGTCACTCACCATGTGTTGCCCTCTTTGTCAGCTTTCCCAAAGGCGCTGTAGGAACCATCATCATGTTTGTAGAGCAGCTGACGCTGGTAACCTATGAAAACAGGTGGCCAGGACAACTCTCAGTGTGAGGGTCTGGAGCATCTCCAACTGCGTTCTTGCGTGGCAAGAAGACTTCACAGCAAGAGACAGGTCCTACAATCAGAGACATTGAGGCAAACTTACAACCCTAGCATTCCCCATGCATACCAGAGCATCATCACGATGAGAAGCAGTTGTACAGCATGCCATGAAGCTGCTCTGCATTACTGGAGCTGTTATGTGCAAGTGCTGTGGGTGTTTGCTCTGTTTGTTTGCAGAACAGTGACATGCTCAGTCCCCTCATGTCTCCCTGTGCCCCAGGGAACCCTCATGGCCACTTTAGTGTGAATAAAGAGAGCTGCAGGAGTGAGGAGGAAGGCTTTTACTAGAGGGCACCAATATGAAACCCCGTCTGGTTTTCAGCATTTCTGGTAGCACTCAAGGGGCTTGAGAAAGCACTTTTTGTGGGACACACAGAAAGTGACAAGGCCATGCCTTTAAGCTCTGAGGGTAGAATGCTGTCCATGTCTGTTTGCTCCACCCTCCACATGGCCTCACTGTTTACCCTCCACCTTGCCACCCTGCTGCCACCATTCATTTGGGCAAGCCTTCCTCTCCCAGGTATCTGTCCCAGCTTGCAGTACAAGAGAGAAAGAAGGAAGCAGAAGGAGTCAGATCCTACCCATGGGAGGCTACAGAGCTTGCAGCATAGCAGGATAAGGAGAATGACAGGCTGACATAACAAAATGAGACACAAACACTGGCACTGTATTAAATTCAGATTATACTGGACACAGCTGATGTGCCCCCACAAGGTGTCCTAAAACATGGGGAAACACTAGGCTACCAAACTCCCATCTATCACCAAAGGCCACTCTGTTCCAGTTAATAGCAGCTGGTGCCCCTATTTCTACAAGGGACTTCCATCTGCCTTGGACTGATAAGGAACAAACCAGAAGCATCACAGAACAATGGAAGTCATTAATTACCTACACCCTTCTCACAATGGCAGGCTTAGCAGCCTTAGAGACAGACGTCCTGTTTCTTCAGAAACATGTTTGTCCTTCCATGTGACATTTCCCTTATTCTCTGTGATACCTTCCTTTGGCACAGCTCTGGCAGTGACTCCTGCCCTGCACCTCCCCACTAGAGCAGTGCCCACCCTCTTGATTCATAGCACCTTCATTTTGCAGCAGAAGGAAGAGGACAATGTTTACCTGTTCTCAGGAATCTCAGTGCTTTATCTTCAATTTCTGGGTCCAATTGTTTAGTCTTATTCAAGTACTGGAGTATGAAGATGTTTGGTGCAAACTGAACCATGTTCTGTTCACCACAACCAAATGGCATCTCTAGCAGCTGGTCCAAATTTTGAAGTGCTGGGCCCATGATGTCCCCTTAAGTTTGAGGTGGAAGGGAAGGAGAAAGTAAGGTTTTGGTTTACACAGGTGAATGGCAGTGACAGAGGAGATACCCTGTTTTGTGCCTTCTCCTCCAGTCACTTGGGGATCTCCCAGGATCATTCCTTATGAGGAAGAAATATTGAAAAAGATGACTTGATCCACATTTCTGAGGCCAACATCACACCTCTTAGAGTTTATCTCATGACGTACTGGGTCATGCATCACATACAACATTAAGGCCAAAGCATTGTGCAAACTCCTCCCTCTGGGGACCCAAGAGCAGGGAAAGCCTTTCTCACCAATTGCAGAGAAAGTGGCTCGGCCAGATCCCTCCAGCACTTCTGCAGGTAGAGTCAGGGAGAACTCTTCTGAGACAGTGTTATCTGAGGAAGACAGAAGTCGGAATAATTATCCCAGGGAAGAAGTATCACACACAAGTGTAACATCCCAACGAGACCCAGATGAGGCTCAGCGTGACATTGAGTCACAGCAGCCAAGACTTGCCAACAAATGCATTAATACAGGAAACTTTGCCAGGTAGAAGTCAGACATGGATAAACTACAGTGGTTGTTCTCCCAAGCAGGGATGGAGCCACCAGTGCTTGCTCTTTGACAAATAACCCCATCTCTGAGTATTTGCAGTAGTCTTGTCCCTTCTGTCCTGCTCTCATGATCAAGAACAGTCAGGGATTTTTGTCCCATACCTGCAGCACAGAGAAAGGCATTTTGGGTCTTCTCTTGTGGGACACCTCCTGGCTGAAGATGGAGAAAGAGTAGTTCAGATAAGGAAGGCAGGAAAGGAAGTCACCACGCCTCAGCAGACCTATGTGTTTCCAAGAAGAAGAGGCTAAAATTCCTCTTAGCATCTTGCCAACTGCTTTGGGGATAACCCACTGTCCCCAGGTGTTCTCCACCTTGAGGTGCAACTAACCTTCACAAGCAGAGGTTTTACCACTGTGTCTCTCCCTCCTTGCAAAGGTGTCACAGCAATCCTGTTACCACACAGATAGTGTGAATCTTCTGCCACACTGCTTACAGTGATGTTCACTTTGCCTGCAGGGAACACAGGAGCACATTGCTGACCACTTACAGCAGACGGTTGTATGTATGAGCATCAGGACCAGACATGCAGAGGCAGGCAAATTCCAACCCTCCTCCCGTGCGATGCCACACATCCCTCTGCAAAACCTCACCCAGGCTGACGGCTGTCACGTTCCACACAAAGGTTTTTGCTTCATTGGCACAGAGGCAGCTGGTGAAATTGCAGACTGGACAGGCATCCACCTTTAGTTCTGGGGTCTCTGTGAGGGTGGTGTGCACCTGGATGGGGTGGGGTGTACAAGCACACATTGCACATTGGCACAATGTTAGTAACAGGCAGTGCACAAAAGAGCAAATACCGTGGGTCATGAAGAGTGAGACAGTGCTTTGTGGCCCATATAGCAGCATCTAGAGCTCCTGAGAAGCTGATAGCTTGCCTCTGAGCTCAAGTTTTTCACCTGATTGAGGCCATGTAATTGGGGGAATACTTACCTGGATACAGTCCTCGAGGTAGTTGAAGACAGTGGCTTTCAGGCTGAAAGTCTCTCCTTGGATCACAGAGTATGGCAGTGACAGATGCAAAAAGAAAGGCTGGAAAACCTTAAGAGTGGTCAGAGGTGAGAACCCAAAGCCAGCATTGGCAACACAAAAGGTGTTGGCATTCCATTCCGTGATGGTGTCAGGTACAGCAACTTGGAGAGACGCTCGCCCATCATCCCTACAGCAGCAAGAGAGAGGAGAGAGCTTGGTCAGAAACACTCAGAAGCCTCCAGGGGTCTCTCTGGGGAAGACAGGTAGAGGCTGTTACCAACCCAACGGAGACCAAATCCCAAATCCAGGACTCTGGGAAAAATGTCCGTGGTTTTGGCTTCTTATCATCAGAGCGAGGTGCGGAATTGTCAGCATGACTGTCTGCCAGAAAGCAAGTGATACCTCAGAAAACAGCATTCCTAGCTACAGGTGAAGTTTGTTCTTCATTCACAAACATTCTTAGATAAACCATAAGTGCTTTGTGACACATAACAAGAGTTGACAGGGCTGGTGAGGATTGGAGATGGTGCGTGTGTCTTTGGGGAATACAGCTTTAGGGAGACAGAATTGGATGGAGTTTAGCCTGAGGGTCAGTCTGATAGATCCAGCAAGTTTGGTCTGGATCCAGGAGGAGGCAGCACGCTCAAAAGGAGTCACACTCTTTAATAACCTGTGAAAGTGCTGGCACACTACATTTTCTGTGAAAAGCACAGAACACAAAGACAGCCAGTAAAGCAGAGAGATTTGAGCTTTTATCTGTGATTTATCAATCAGGTCCAGTGAACTGGACACAAGCTTTGCTCCTCTTGTACACAAACATGAAACACAGCAGGATGGAAATCAACCATTTCAGCTGCAGGCTGGCCTGATCTGGGAGAGGATTGCCCCTGAAGTCAAGGAGATGAACATGTCCGTTCCTTACCAAGAACATTATCTCTTCCAGAATACATCCTTCTCTCAAAGGCTGGTTGCATACATGAAACTGGCTTTTTGATTCTAGTATTGGTTAATATTTTCATGCGCAGATTCTGGGAAAACAATGAAGACAGCAAATCAACGATAAATGAAAGGGAACAAGGAATGTTGAAAATATCTCATGATAGCAAGTCTCATAAGGGGGTTGGTGGTAACTGAAACACTTCAAAATGCTGCTTGTTTATATACAGATAGATAAACTTGCAGGCTCAGACTCCGGGATTTCCAGAATACTTTCCATTCCATAAAGAATGAAAAAAAGCTTCTGAGGAATTCTGGGGCCAATTATCATTTCTCATAAAAGTATATGTCAGCTAGATCTGACCTTCATATGCCTGACCCTAACAATGAAGCAAAGTCAAATGCCATATATACCATGGAAAAAAAAAAATAAAAGAGAAAAAAAAAATTCTAAGCTTTAAGTCTCTCCACACAGCCATTCTTACACAAATTTGTACCAGTCCTGGCTTAGAAAACCGATGGGGAACTTGGTCACAACTCTAGCTTGTCTGAGCAAGACTCAGACTCTCAGGGTCTGTGCTTCACAAGGTGGAAATACAGAACTGAATGCACCATCATGTGCATGCACTGAGAAGACATCATCACACCAAAAGAATTTGCTCTTTGAGGAAGCTTTGCTTTGATTTAATGGTCTGCAAATCACTGAGAACTATTTTCTTGGAAGTGCCCAAATCCTTCACAGAGAGTATTGGTCCTCACTCTTTCTACCAAGACTGTACATGTCTGTGGACTTAGTCATCTGTTACAGCATCACTAATAGCTGAGATATAGTGGAATCTCCCTTAACTAGTATCCAACAGTCTAGAGTAAGCATCCAGAAGACAGCAGTGACATGTCTTTGGGAGGAATCAGGGTGTGTATTTGTAAGGTAGAGTTCTGGACCCTGAGAAAACCATGAAACTCAGATCCCATTTTGGATTGTTTTCAGTGCGTTACTCTTCTATTTTAAGGTGCTCTTACTTGCATATTTTTCTTTAAACAACATTGTTAGAATCAGGATGTCTTGGGTTTCATAGAATGGTAGGGGTTGGAAGGGACCTCTGAAGATCATCTAGTCCAATTCCTCTGCTAAAGCAGGTTCATCTAGAACAGGTTGCACAGGAACAGATCCAGGGG
>JANHFX010015609.1:0-36319 GCA_027560015.1 Chloroceryle amazona
GTGGTAAAGAACTTCCTCCTTATTTCTAACCTAAATCCGCTCATTTCTAATTTTAAACCATTGCCCCTTGTGCTTTCACTCCAGGCCCTTGTAAACAGGCCCTCTCCAGTCTTTTCATAAGCTCCCTTCAGGTACTGGAAGGTGGCCATTAGGTCTCCCCAGAGCCTTCTCCAGACTGAACAATCCCAGCTCCCTTCATTCTCCTAGTGAGTGCTACTGACATACCCACCATAAGACTGCTTTTTTCATTTGTTTAGCATGTGAAGGAAGTTCAATAAACATAGAACAAAGTTTTAAAGTCAAGCACAAGTCCTGAAATTTAAAATAAATTTAAAAGAAGTAAACAGAATTTCTACTGAAACTCTGTAATAGGCATTATATAAGAAGACTTGACTATATCTCTTTGCCCATTTCCATGTTGACTTGTATCATTTCAACTGAAGAGATTGTAAGGGATCCAGATTCCCTACAAAAACTCTGGACCTAATGTAAGGATGTGAACACTGAAAATGTGGAAGCAGAAAAATACACACTGAATACCATTGATCTGAGCTTCCAAAGGCAGACAGATTTTTTTTTCCTCTTTGTAAAGCACAGAGCATAGATACAGACCTCATATGCATGAATTAAAGTACATTTGCAATATATTATACACACCTTTAAAAAAAATTAAAATGCCCTGGAAATCTGGGGCATCATCTGCTTTCCAAGGCATTTTTGTAATAAACCTGCTGGAATGTATAGTGTGTATCAGTCTTTCTACTCCGCATTCAAGAGTGAATGTTTTTCATATGTTGTCAAAGTTACACCACAACCAGTTACACTTACAGAACTGTAGTGCTCTGGTTAAACAAGTTACATGTTTCTCTCAGATAATGATATTCTTTGTCTGTAAACCATGAGATCTTTCCTTAGATGGCTTTCCTACTTGCTTTAATTTGGGAGCTTGTGGGTGCACTCTGGTCAGACCTTACACTTAACAGTTTTCATTAATGTAGTTATATTAACTCTAATGCCATTTGTTCATTCCTGTTAGCTGTTTTTTCTTCCCTTTTCTAAGGGAAAAGGTGGATGGGGGGAGGAAGCAGGGATAAAAAAAGAGAGATCTAAATAGTGATCTAAACTTTCTGCTACCTGAGCCTGTTTAGGACATTCTTCTCTAGTATGACACTCGCTCTTTTACTGAAAGTCATGAAACGTTTTGCACACTGCCTCCTTGATATACCTGATATAAAGGATAAATGCAGGTAGGCTTGAACAAGAGCGCTCAGCTTCCAGCTGTGAAAAGCAAGGTTTAAAAGTGTAATTTGACACACCCCACTGCACTGATCTCAATGTCCTCTGAAGTGCTTGTCGCTGTTTTCCTAGCTTGTCTGCTATTAAGAATGTGGTTTGAGAAACACACGCTGCAGTCTCTTCTTGTCCTGAATCTTCTTCTGTCCCCAAACTATGATAGTTTAGTTCTGAAAAATTATTAAATGATTCACTCCTTTTCTTCTTGAACAGGTTCAGAGGTGTAATAGATCTTTGTGGAGGGGCATCTAGCCACACTAAGGAGTTTAAGAAAGGTCAGTATAAATGAAGACACAGAGATAATGTCAAGTCTTAATGCACATGGTAGAGCCAACATCAGCAGCTTTATAGTTAGGTAGAATCTAGACTTTCCTTGTCAGCATTATTTGCAATAACTGAAGTTTTTATTTCTATCAGACACAGAAGGCGCTCAGGAAAAAATATTAATAAAACCCCTCCTGTGTTCTAGATACTATAATCATTAATCAACACATACTCTTCTCTCATCACATCTGCTCTGCACAGAGTAGCTTGCCTTTTGCTTTACTTCATAAAGGTACTGAGCATGTATCATTCACTGCACAGCTAAATTCAGATTCTTCCTTGTGTTGTGTATACCCTCTTTACTAGATTTATTACTTTGTTCACAGTTCTGATAGAGACATCTATATAACTTATATAGATACACTTAAAATATGCGAAAAGATTAAAAAACACCTTTTCAGGGAGAGGTAGAAAGCATCAGTGTGCTTATTTTATGGCTTTGCAGGCTGGAAGTTCCCATGAAAGATTAGGCAAGATAATTTGCGCCTTTTAGCTGCAAAGCTCAAACTAAGCTGGACACTCTTAGGACACGTTCTCAGCACTGTTTGACTTTGCTGAATGTGCAGTTCCATGAAATTCTGATTACTACAGAATTACTGCTCACTGGCATAAAGCATTAGCGTAAGATTTTACACACACACCCCCCACAGTCATTCAAGAAGGGTATAGGGGGAAAGAAATAGCATTCTAAAACAAGTGTTGTATAGGTAATAGACATGTCATTTAAAATACTGCCAGCTGTCTTCAGTTTATTTTATCATAATGCTATTTCAGGCCTATCATTGAACAAACCTGTGCACAATGGCATGAGTTTGTTTTGTCAGGGGAAAGACCAATGAAACATTCAGGACTTTATTTTTTTTTTAACAAGAAAGCAGTGTGCTTGATTTACAGTTACAGGCTGCAGGTTAAAGGAGTCCTTTGAAAAGGAAAGGACTATGATCAATGTTTTTAAGCACAGAAATGCAAGACTGAATAGAACAGAAGCAGAATGAAAAGCTACAAGCAGTTGATGAAAGTGCACTGTAATTCAACATGCTCTGCTGCACAGCTAAACTACAGAGATCAAACACTTCACTTTTCCAACACAGAAAGGTGGGATTTGTAACAGTTCTTCTCAGTCTTTTCTTTTGAATCACTTTAAATGTCTAAATTATTATGTGCTTCTCCAGCTGACCTGTTTTGTATCAGAAACAGCAATAGTCTAAAAATGTCACTAGAGAACTTCTGGAGAGTAAATGCATATACTTTCCCCTGTAAATGAATCCAAACATGAGCCAGGATTCAAACAACTTACATAACCATCGTACTGAAATTTTCATGGAGCATAGATTTCTACATGGAGAACCAGGTTTAGAGTGCCTTGTAATATACTTAGTAGATATTTTAGCAGTTACTTCCCAGCAGTTACTTTTTTTATCATCTATCCAATCTATTTATTGCTTTTAAGTGCAAAAATGGTCATTCTTACAAACACTCATCTTTGTCCTTCAGAGAACAGAGAATGCTGCTGCAGATTACTGTAGCAGAAATCGCTAATGTGCTAAATGTTGTGGTTGTGAGCTGCTTTTAAGTACATGGAGCAATCATCACCTCAGTAACTGAAAGATACCTTCTTTTCAATTGCATAGACTCCATATTAAAACTGACAGTAGGTTTCCTTTAGTATCACTAACAGATCATAGCTGGTGGAGGAAGCCAGCCACAGAGTGTATGACTCTGCCAGCATCAGCACTGACTGAACAGAATGAATCTAAGACCAGGGAATTCTAAAATGGATTTGTCCATCCAGATTGCTTTCAGACATTTCTCTTACTGTCTGCAACAACAGTATAATGACTGAAAAATCAGTAAATAAAGACGATGAGTTTGCATGCTTTGATGGCTGAAGTGCCATTCCTTGCTGAGAGGTTGGGGTTGATTTTATTCTTCAGTCATGTTTTTTTTTTTCATGGGGAGCAAAATAATTAACATTTGATGCCTTAAGCATTGACTAGTGTTGTGATGAAATTAGGCAGAACTAAGACACAGAGGTTGAAACAGAAGTTACTGTATTTAAAATCATGTGCTATGAAACCAAATCTTCTCCTAAATTCATTATTACAAATTTCCGATTCACATGAAAAATAAACCTTAAAATGATAGAAAATCAAACTAATTCTAAGGAGATACATGCTTTTTGTCAGAAAAAAAATGGTAAGTAACTGAATAAACATGCCTCAATTTCCACACCTGCACAGCTTTTAAAACTACTATTCACACCCTGCTACTCAGTGGGAGATATGAAAGTTTCACAGCTTCCAAAACCAAGATTATTTTTAACAGGTTCTTCTACATGGACTTGAAAGCCTACATGAAAGCCATCAGTTTTGAAAGATGTCGGTGTTAGAAATTATCAATCATTAAAAGCCTGCATAGTTATATTCAAAATGGATAGGAAGAAATAGCATGACAGACAATATTAGCAAGCATTGCACTACATACCAGAATGTATTTGTATCTACCACAGATATAAAACGAGTGAACCAAGTAGTATATCTAAAGTTGCAAGGAAAAATAAAGCCATAAATATATACCTTCATTTTAATCTTATACCTTGAATGCTTTGTACAGATAGGTGAAGAGAAAAGGGATTCGGCATGTGCCAAACACAGCAGGGCTTGCTGGGTTAAGCTTTCATGGACAAGCCAGAGTGTAAGTCTTGAGAGTATACTCCGTTTGGTACCATTTTTGACAGAGGAGAAGGTGGAACAGGGAGGTAGTAAAACACAAAACAAGACAAACCACAACAAGACCTTAAATACCTAAAAATTATAAGATGCTCAGAAACTCTGATAGCTCTGTACATGATGGTAGTAATATTAAACCTTCTAGCCTGCAATTTAAATGAAAGGTGGACATGGAAAACAGGTCCTGAACTAGACTAAAAGAATTACAGCTGTGGTCACTACCAGAGTGGCACTGTAAATGAAGACAGCTTTATTAGCCAGATGTTTTATGAAGTCTACATTTCAAGAACTCACAAGTGTATGCTATCCTCATGGAAAGATCATTGGCATTTTGGACCCATAGCTTAAAAACCTAGCTTCACTCACTACTAAGACTCCTTAAACAAGAACAAATTTCTACTTGTCAAAATAAACTAAGAACATTTCTTTAAATTCCCTTTTTGGTAAAGAGTCATTTGAGCAATGCATGTTTGCTCAGTCTCATTAACACACCATTTGGTGAAAAATGAATTTCCTCCTGAACAAGAACATATCTCCAGAAAAGGCAGAGAAAAAGAGGCAGGATTTATTTCAAGAAGGACATTAAAAAAAAAAAAAAAGTGCCAAAACCACTTGGCATGAGAAACACACCAGCTGTACTTTACTAATCCATGGCTTATCTTTGGAATCACAAATCCACTCAACCAGCAGGCTGAGTGCCATTTTATTAGCAAGAATCGAGAACAAAATGGAATCAAATACATACTCAAAATACTGGCTATTAAAATTTTTGCTTGGGTTTGATAAAGTATGCATTAAGGACTCTGCTTAATTTCACCACAAAAAAAAAAAAAAAAAGTGAAAATAGAAAAACTAAACATAGGAATTTTCTAGGAAGTAGTTTTATTATTATGGCTTCATATCTGTAAGACATATACCTATGGCAAGTCCTGCACTTTGGAACTGGTTCAGTGAAAGCCAAGAACTGAACATGTCACTAAGAAACAGCCAGATGTATTTCTATCTGTTCATGGCTGAGGCACAGTGCCAGAATAAATATGGAATAATCTGTACAGTCAGTGTCTCTGCTATGCTTGTACCCACTGAAAGCTACAGGATATCAGCAATATCTCTTCTGGTGGGTGTGGTGATTTTTATTGGAGGGAGGTTGGCTTTGTCCTTTTCTTACAGTATTATTTACTGCCAGCAGAAAGTGTCAAATCCACACATTTTAATGTCCCCTACAACTTTCACACATCTTTCAGTCTGAATTATACTGTATTCTGCAGCTTCATGCATTTAGTGTAGCTCTTTATCAGCTCAGTACAACTTCCAAAATCCTAAACGCAACTGAAAGACCAAACCCATCATTAGTTGCTTTGGTAATGAACATAAGCCAAAATTAAGTTTAGTACTGCATAGACTGGAAAAAATTTACAGAAATCATTAAATAATAAAGCAATCCTGTGGCTATACAGAATTATATCAGATATTATAGGTAATTCTTTTTCCTCATGATTATGACCCTTCAATCAATATGTGACCATTTCTCAGCACCAGGGTGGGGGAGAAAGAGAGCACAGGGATAGAAAACAGAAAAGTTAATACAGGCCTTTGCTTTCAAGGTTCCTGTCCACAATCACGATAAAATAGCTCTATGATGGCTGCTTGATTAAAAATCAATGAAAAATCAACTGCTGTGGTAATTTCAATGTATGATTTATTTAATAATCTAAGGGAATTAAATTGGACTAGTCACTTAAGTCTTCTTATAGGGTATACTCAGAAAAAGATCCATAATCTTCACTGCATTACTAAGGGGACAAGGGATTTTACTCTTCCTGTCATATCTACCTTGTGTCGTTATTTTGGCTCACTCCTAGGGAAGATAGGAATTTTGGTGTAATACTTCATAGTAAGGTCCTTTCTGCATAGCACAGCTCTATCTAGTGGCTGATTAATCCAAGCACATCTTACTGTTTAAAGACTAAATCATGAATTTGTTGAAGGCCAGGAAGATCATAAAAAGGTAATGTTTTCTTATTCTGATCAACTGTCATACACCTTGAGTAAGTCTGGAAATATACCAGGAAAGGTTGTACTACTAGGTAAATCCTATCTTTACATACATTGATGAATGTGATTCCATGGAGAATTCTCCTTGTAATGAACGCTTCTTTCAGTACAAATTTGCAGGAACAAACCAGGAGCTCTAATACTTATTCAAGTAGGGTACCTAAATATTGGCCTGACAGATAAACCCACCAAAGTCAGCTGGACAGTTATCATGCTTAGTTGTATTCACATACTTTGCCCCTAAACTGGGACTTAAAAGTTGTCAGAATTACTGTGGGAAGATTTGAGCAATGTGGAAGAGATGTCTGGGAATAGCTTGTATTCTAGAAAAACTGTAAAATGCAGTGTGTATATTTTGTGTGTATACAATAATGAAAACATCATATTAGTAGAATATTGTACCTTATCAACATGATGATCATTTTAAAATTGAAGAAAAGTCACTTCACTAAGCTAAATACGTCCCCCCGTCTTCATTCTATGAAAATTTCATAGCTTCTCCTTTCACAGAAAAAAATCAAGATGACAGTCAGATTTACTAACTCCCCCTTGTTCTTGATTCAATCACAGTTTGCTAATGAACTAGACCCACAAGATTAATAGAGGTTAGTGTGGACCATTTCACATTATTTTCTACCGAATAAAGTATGAAACTGTTCAGTTTTTTTAAATGCTCAGTCAGGTGCCTGCACAGAGCAAGTACATGGCAGCAATTCAGATGCATCCCATATGAAAGACAGCCTTCCCATCACACAAGCCTAGCATCCCATATGGTCTAATGAAGATCTCATCAGCTAGAGGCCAGAGTGGATGGAAGTATCTCAATTGTGGCCTTAAGCATTCCTCCTGATAATGCTCAGTTACAGAAAATAAAGATAACATGGCATTCCCTTAGCGCTACAAAAAAAACCATTCAGAGCATGGTAATTTAAAATAAAAAAAATATTTTAAAATCCTACCGAGTGACACTGGTAGGTGAATGTCAGAAAGCTCAGAGATTGCATTAGTGGTTTTATTTATTCCAACTACTTTATCAACAGCAAGATGTGAATACCATAGGATTTATTATGGAGGAAGCAAGTAATGATCAAAATTAATTAGGCCATAGACTAGAGTTGAACACTAATGACAAATATATTGCACTAACCATTTTTAACAAGGCCTTCACATTATTTCCTGAATAAGATATGCAACTACAACACTAATCCAGAGCTCCTGGAAGACAGACACTCCCACCATGGCTCTGCTCCTCAGGCTGGCTCTCTGTATGGGTTCGTATTTCCAAAGGCCCAAACAGATCAGGACCCATGTACACTTAGGGCTAAATCTCCATTCAGAACCCACCTCAGCTGCTCACATTCCTCAGTAGAGAAACAGATAAGAGGCAAGACAAAGCACGGAGAAGCAGAGATAAGGTAAATTAATTATCCTGAAGACAGAAGGTTGATACAAGCATTTGGGATTCTCTAGGATTAAAAACACTGGTGAACACCTGGATATAGTGTTTTGTGAAGACATGTCACGTCATGTCAGCATTTCAACACTCAGAGCTAGTAACTTAGGAAAACATTCTGACTTTTGACTGTTTAAGCCCTCTGTTCAAACCTAGACCTGACAAATACAGTCAAAAACATGTCTGATGCACTTCTGGGAATGAGAAGAATAAGGATTTTATAAGGAAGGCTCAACAAAACTGTGAAGTGAAATTAGAATCAAATACCGAAACGGGTACAAAATTCAACAGCAAAATTAAAAGATTCTCAACCTGGGATACTAAATATCAGGTTAAAGAAATCTTACCCAAACATAACAAACTGTTTTCCAAAACTAATGAGATCAAGCTGGCTTCCATGCTTTCGTACACCTTGCAGCTAAGCTGTAGAACTCCTTGGTGAAGGATGCTGTTGAGACTGAAAGGCAACAAGATAATTTCACATAAAACCTCTCTAATATTACCTCTGGTCCAGACAAACCCTACCTTTAGTATCGCTGCAGAGGAGCAAACTGTGAGGTAAAATAACTACATCTTCCCCCCGTTCCTACAGCACTCCCTAGACTGTGCTGGGCACAGACACAGATTTCTGGTCTGATCCAGCACAGCTGCTCTTATATTCTTGCACCTCACCTCTGAATTAATAGCACATTAAATGGAAAAAGCTTGTCAGCTTGTGAGCAGGATGCGCAATTTCCACCTGGATTTTCAATCTTCACTTTTATGAGTAAATTCATCTCCATAATTGAAAAATATTTAGGGGACTCAAACTTCAATAAAACCTAGGTAAATTATTAAGTGATTAATATGTAACTTCAAAACAGCACACCCTGGGCTATGAGCACTGATCCAGCTAATCACATGCTGATTAAATCTTTTAAAAAGCTTTGGAATTTACCCTTTGCTCTTCAGCTCCAAACTGATAAAGATTTTGCTTCTGTAAAAACATAATATAAAAATCACTACCAATAATGTAGAACTGGACAAAAATATTTACTACTAAATGTGAACATCAATACAAAAACTTAATGCATTCCTCTTCACTTAATGCATTCCTATTCCTCCTCTGCCAATCTCTGTAAAAGACATTAATAACTAAACCAACATAGAAGTTATTGATTTACTGCTGAATGGTATTACGAGTAGTCTTGGCTACTGTGTATCAGAAACAGGAGAGGATGAACCACTGAGGAATATATTTCTCCCCTTTCTTTTCTGAATTGAAGAAAAAAAAAAAAAAAAGAAAGAAAATATTTTAACACAAGATCCATGACAGAAAAAAAAAAAATTGAAGAAGAGAAATTAAAGCCAATTAGGAACTATGGAAATAAAAAGGAAAAACATTTGTCTATTCTGTTAAAATATTATAAACAGTACATTTAGTAGAGCTTAGTAACCACTGCTTGCTTTCCACTGGTGAAGGCTTAAGCCATTCAGCTATTAATCACATGAAAGTAGATATTAAGGAATATTAATCCATACCAGCTGTTACATCTTTTACTGTGCTATTATTAGACATTAATCTTTACAGAACAAAGCTGCCTTTTCATGTAATTTCCAAGACAACAACATAGGAGCCGATACTGGTTTACAACATATCTTCATAAATGGGTTTAAGAAAGTGGGAGATAAGGACTACATGGTGAAATTGCATTCAACTTCATCCTTCAAATCTAAAGCACTTATGTTTAGAAGAGATGCTGTCACTGTAATCACTTGATTAGTTAATTTGTATGGTATTTTTTACCAAGAAATGCTCTTATAGCTTGCTACTTACATCAAAAGAAAAAGTGATATCACTGAATATTCTTTTATGGAAAGTTCAAGGCCATGTAATTCCCTATCTTCATTATCAGGGAATGAATTAAGTTGAAAACAACTAACATGATCTAGTTGATGGACCCTTAATGAGGAATATTTAGGATTGCAACAGAATTTTCACAAAGCAGAGTCAATACTGTGAGCATAGTATTTTTTAATGAAGTATAAAAACCCTGTAATGTGAGATAGATTTTTAGAGGAGCAATTGCTTTTACTGTTGGATACACTTCATAGACGACTGCATCTGTAGACTCTAGAGCTATTATCAGATCACATAGTGGTGGAATGCTGTTAAAATCATAAAAAAAAAAAAAGAGTAAAATTATTGTCAGAAAAGGCCAGCATTATCCATAAAGGATTAAGAGATTACTATTAAAAATAAGCTTCTAATCAGTTTCTTGGGTTGGGATAAAACTGTACAAGCTGCACTAGGGAAATGAGTTGTCATAGTTACAGAAAATCTACATTCTCTATACTTGCAGTCTCTTAATTTTGTGAAATGCAAGATTCTTCTCTAATTATGTTGCAATTACTTAGGAGAGTACCTTTGGTTTTCACCCATTTAGACTTCAGCTTGATCCTACAGATTACATGTGTATTAGTTTTACAGCACAACCTAAATGGAGAGGAAGAAGCTCTTTAGACTAGGGTTGTATGATTCACTGTTCTTCTACTCTTCCTTGCATTTTCCACATCATCTCCTCAGCAGTCACTGCCCTTTCACTCTCCCCAAATTTTTAAGAGTCTTTCAGTGGCTCCCCTTTTCTCAGTCTGTCCATATTCTGTCTGGGCAACCTCATCTGCTTCAGCTGGTCAGCTGCTCCCTCTGCTGCACTGCCTGAACCTGCCTCTATCTTTGACAATCTGGCACATACAACCACCTTTCACAGTCTCTAATACCTGTCTTTAGTCCTCTCCACCCTCATCTTCATCTGCTGATGCACCAGCTGGTATTTACGTAACATTGATTTTGCTGGGTTTTCCTTTCCTCGTGAATGAGTGCCTTAAAATTCTGCTATTTCACTCTCCTCTTCATGCCACTCCCCAGGACAAACTGGCTTTCCCATTCCAGCCTACCAATGCCTCTCTGCAGGGTGGTCAGCCCTACAATGAAACTTTTGCTTCATAATGTCAATAATTTGCCTCCTAACAACTGGCAAAAGTACACGACAGACAGAGGTACTCACAACATAAAAGATATTGTACATATTAGGAGGTAAAAATGGAGTCCAAATGTAAGCCATTAAGCAGTTTATCTCATTGCTTAATTTTTAATTTAAATTAACAGGGGGTTGGGGTTATTTTTCCTTGTTTCCTCTCTCCCCAAAATTAGCACTGAAATAAGGGATTATGAGAACAGTCAACCATTTTTACAGTTGAGTGTTTTATAATAGATATGAATCTACATAAAAACCTTCCATTCAGTCCTAATACACCTCTGCCACTCATCTGTGAAAGGCTGCTGTAGTGAATCCTTCAGCTACATACATTGTGAATGCACTTTAATATTCCTCAACTGCATTTTTTTTTAATGTATTATCAAATGACATTGAAAAACATCAGTTCATATCTTCTTGGGTAATTCAAATCTATTTAGAATTTTGGACAGTACTTACTCAATTTTCATGAAAACTTGGGAAAGTGATAAAAACAGGAGTAAAATGTGCCCTTGCACATCCTCAACATGTGGAAATTTGCTGTTTTGCAAGCTCCATTCTAGAAACAAACTGCTTTCTTCTCTTTTTGAGAACACTTTGCTGATGTTTCTAGGGTTTCTCGTTAACTGCTTGTCTGCCTCTCCTGAATTGTGACTCTCCATTTCCAGTCCTTTGCATGGCCAAGATGTGGCTTGTTTTCCATTTTTCGGAGTATCTTTATAGCGAGCATCTACACATCAGAAAACTGATGTCTGGCAGCCATGAGGAGGGTTTGCAAGAGCAATTGTTTCATGACAGATTAGTTAATTGGAGGCTTGAAGGGGGGATATATGACATGGGGAACAAAATCTGTTTTCTGGAAAAAAAAAAAATCAATTTTAACTAGCTTCATCTTTTCTAACTAACCCATTAGTTTAGAAGCTGCACTAGAGATTGGGGCTCACACACAGCAGAAAACTACTTCTGTGAAGTGGACAAGACATGTAACAGAAACAGAGGGAAGTAAGCTGCCCAAACTCACAAAGTAGGGTGGATTGCACAGCTAGTAACAAAACTGTGCAGTTAAACTGCTGATCCAATCCACCACATTGCATACAAAATCACTCTTTTTCAAAGCTTCCTGACTCTCCTTTACTTTGGCACCTGTCTTTTTCACCTAATTTTTAACAACTAATGTGAAAGAATCTTCACTGCTTGTGGCAGATTCTACAAATGCAGTGAATGAAATGAAAAAGAGCCAGAAAGGTTCTACTCATCATGGAAATGGCTGATTCTTCAAACTTGGGAGTAGAGAGCAGTAAGTACCTCTCTCTATACATATCCTTCATTGCAAGCTCAACTAACCTACTGTCAGTATGCGAGACATGAGCTAATACCACTTTCCAGCAATACTGTTTTCCCTTTGTTTATCCACACTTGTGTTTTCTAGACAAAACAAAGGAGCAACTGTTTGGAGCATAGTACCACTTACAGTCACATTCTACATGTCTTCTGCTACTGTAAAATCTTCACCTGCCTCAGAAGCACTCTTGCACAACTGCTTGCTGCTCTCTGTGTTTGAAAGCACAGCTTTGCAGTATCCACAAGCATTTGCTTCAATTTTTAACAAGTAGCCACCCTTGACAGATTCCTTCTATAAAGCTGCATTCAAAGTGAAAATTGCTCAAGGCTTTCTGCTCCAGTTTGTCCCTACTCAGAACTGAGCAACAAATGCACTTTGCTTGTAAGTGACAGATATAATCAGTTTATTAGCCGAATATTTGGGCTCAAACACACTTAAGAATGTCAAAAAGCTCCCACAAAATCTCTCTATATATACTTATATACTATACTGATATTCTTTTTTTGGATAGTGTATCACAGCAAAACAAAAGCCTTGTAATTCACTCAGCCAATTGTGTATACTCCTTAGGGGGTTAAAGGATTTATTTCCAATTCCTATTCAGATCATCTGGTACTAGCACATACTCTATTACAGACTGTTTTCCACAGTGTTCTTATCCAGTGTGTTGAAGGACATTAAGATACAAAATCAAGACTAAACTGGTTCAGTGTTGATTCAGCAAGGCAGTTCAGTACAAAAACCAGTAGACTGCTCTTTCTAAAACAGCATATACACATAGAAAGATCTGTCAAAAGTAGGCAAATTTATACACTTTTCAGTATCTTTTAAGAACACAGCTACAGTACCAATTTTGCTATGACAGTCATAGATAATTCTAATTTGACATTCCCTTCTTTCATTAAATAGAAGAGTGTGGGCTGTCCTGCTATTTCTAAGTCTGTAACCAGAGATCATATGCTGCTACGTATAGTTTTTGTTTGTTTGAAAAGGGGCAACTGATAACCTCTTGGCCTATTCTCCAGACACAAGTCAGCCTCTATTTTTCATTAGGCCCATGTAAGTCTACCCATGGTGACAGTTTGATTACTGCCTCAGTATTTTTTGAGCATTAAGGAGGGTACAGAGCCTGTTCTGTTGTACTTAGAAATAAATAAATTATTATACCTAAGTTATTTTTTCACTTCCATCACTCAACTGACACCTCAAACTGGAAGAAACACATCATTGTTATCTCTTGAGTCACTGAGACAATGGCCAAACTCCACAAAGACAATTTCTTATTCACAGCAGCAATTCTGGGGGGAGGAAAAAAAAAACTTATTTGAAACTCTCAAAAGAAATTAGTATGAAAATTATTTCACTGTTACCAAGTGATCTATCTAATCAAAACTGACCAAGTGATCTATCTAATCAAAACTGTAATATTAACCAGTTGCAGATAATTTACACATAAACACACGAGCTAATCTTTTATAAACCATCAAAAGGTATGGTAATTTCAGGAAAATCACAGCTTCTTGACAAAGAGTTTAGAAGCAGAAAGTAAATTCATCCTGATTAATCTTTTTTTTTTTCCCTGTTCAAATTTTAGTATTACCATAAGCAAGCACACAACACATAGAATTTAAGATTAACACTTATATCTAACTTCAAGGGATTTTGTACTAATTTTCGAGGCAAGACAGATTAAAACAGTGACTTAAAGGGGAGACAAAATAATTTTTCTGCCTAAAAAACAAATTCTCACTGATCTTGGAGAATGTATTCATCCTTTCCCATCTTTTCTCTGTTTTATCTGGTCATTTACAAAACACGGGACAAGCTATTTGCCTTAGTCTGAAGATCTTATAATCCATATTATATATGGATTATTAGATATATATCCACTGGGTAGTACTATACTACCTTAAGAAAAATATTTAAAAGATCCATTATACTTTAGTAGTGCTACTGAGATTGTCAAGGTCATCTAATGTATTTAGATAAAATATTATTTAAAAGATGTATTTTAATATTCTAAAAACTATTTTATTTTTATAAACTACTGTTACTTCTTAAACCACATTTGAAAGACAGGAAGACGACACTAATGTGAGCAATAAAGCAAAGAAAATATATTATTGTTTCTATAAATTCTTAGATCTGAGGACCTGGAAGATTTGTAGTGATTATATCCTTATACAGATAATCACAGAGAATTTCCAAGCATCAGAGAATTATGAGCATACAAGTAGAGAAAAGCTGTTTCAATAAAATGTTTTTCTCTTCAGTGAAACAGAAAATGATTCATAGCAGGTACATCTTAAAGACATTTAGATTGAGTTAATGAAGATTTTAAGTAGAGATGAAAGCATTGCTTAGTACTATAAAAGTAATTTGAAGTAATTCCCATTAGTGGGAATGACAGACCAGTGATGTACATCCAGATAAGCTGTTTCCTTTTTTAATAAACTGAGATGTTTACAAGAAACAAAACCAAATCCCAGATATAAGTGTGTGCACAAACACACGATACTCCTTTTCTTAAACACTACAAGTTTCACATTTCATTTACAGCATTTTCTGTTAAGGTAGAGCATATAATGCCTTTATTACATAGCAGGTAGTAAGAGGTGTTTTACAAAAACTGCTCAAGAAGTAAAATGTCACCTTCCTCTAGAGCACTGCTGTCAAAATTAGGGGAATACATAGGAAAGCTAAGCAGAGAGTGGAGTAGATATACTTGGCCATTTTAATTACTCTTGCTGTTCAGCACTACTCCAGTAAAAATTGGGAGTCAAAATCATGGACCAGGACCACACACTGTTACACACTTCTCAGAAAAAGGTCCATGGGAGTGTTAAACAGGAAAAATTATTAGAGTGGTAGGTGAAATTTTAATTATAAATCTCTATGCTTAGCTACATCACATGGCTTTAACCATTTCCTACCTAGGTTTTCCAGACATATCCCAAAGCACTATGCCTCTACAAAACACACAGATTCAAGATTAGTTTCAATACCTGTTTTCCACTGTACAATTAGCTAAAGTTTACATTCAATACAAAACATTCTCAAGCACAACAGTGCCCAGATTTCCTCCCTCAAGATGTCCTGACTCCCAGAGATGATCACTTCCACTTGCCTGTATGCTGACAGTGTGCTAGTAAACTCAAAAGAGCCAGCTGACATTGTTTCTCAGCACAACACTCCCACTCTATCATAAACCTAAAAATCAAATTTTTTAATCAACTCTAGAAATAATTTTTCTCATGAAGGGTAAAGTTTTTAATCCCAAAATGAACATTAAAGCAAATAAACACCAAAAGAATTAAGACTAAACCAAATAAGCCATGAATTTACAGCTTTTAAAAGACAACATTTTCTTTAAATCAGAAGTCAAATCTTGTTAAGAAAACCAAAATCTGTACTGTGTTCCTTCTGCCTTCACCTGAGTATTCTTTCCTATGAGATTAGTGGGACAAGATTAAACAATTTTTATCTGGTTATTTTACTGCAGCTTTATTCCATTCAGGAATAAATATAATAATTCCATTCTGGGTGGTTTGCATTTAACAAGATAGTCTTGGGGACATAAAAAAACAAAAAGCTCACTGCACCTGGGGCACTATGTCTGCATATGGATTTACTATTCCGATTTGTCATGCTAAAGTGAGCCTGGACACCTAAACCAATAGTTCAAAGGGGAAATCCTTCTCTTTGATTTCCTTTATTGTTTCTCTGTATTATTCAATAAATAAAGTTACCATCCTATAAAACTACTACCTATATGAGAAAAGTCATTTGGTTGACCAGGCAATATACAGTTGTTCATGAAACACAACTGTCTTGGACAGCCTGTTTTTTCACACTATTTGGACACAGCCATGAGGGACCTAAGAAGCAACTGTGTAAGTAATGCGAAAAGTTACACAAAGTGACACTTGCTAAGTATTAGCTGACATTTCATTATGGCACTTTGCTTTATATCTATCAGAGGATAAAAAAAATGAACCCACTGCAAAGGCTTTAGAGTCTTCCATGTTTCTTCTCAGTGTTTATGCTTGACCCTGGTGACATGGACATTACAGTTCAAGGATTTTGTTGGGTTTTTTCACCCACCACTCAATGTCTGCAATAGTATTACATGCAACTTGATGATCTCCTTAGCAGAGAAAAGGGCCAGGGTCCCTAGTTAACACATAAAAACTGTCACTGTAAATAACTTTATCCCTAGATAGTGTTTGCAATTCACCTGCTGATAGTCCATGACCATCAATCTCTGCTGAAGAAGTTCTCCAAACTTAACCACATTCTTCCTTGCATTCACAAATGACCATAACTAGTATTTCACAATATATTGAATGATCTTTTTTAAGAATATTTTAATACATACTTGGTTGCCTGTGTGTTAATGACTAATTTCCTCCAAGGTACTGCCAGACATTTTTCTTTCAGTTATGTTCTTTCAGGCTTCCTTTCACCCTTCAAATAGAATCTGACTCTAGCATTGTGATGATCAGCAGAAATTAGAGGTGAGAGAGTTGGATAAGTTGGAAGAGAAGAAAAAAAGTATTTCTCATTATTTGAATGGAGTTTGGAAAGGTAACTTGAGCTGAAATCTAAGTAATCCAGAGCTGAAGTTTGCATTTGTGCCCAATGAATCTATCAATCCATGCATAAAAGATGTGTAAGTTCACAGCTGAAAACCGAATTAAGAAACAAATTCTTAATAGTCACCTACAACATGCAAGCTTACGGCAACAATAGAGTGATTTTATCATTTATAAAGCAATCACCTCCTGTCTTCTTTCTCCTCCCTTGTCTTTGTCATTCATATCCTGCACAGCACACCATCTAAGCACAAACGGGATTTCTTACGAAATATTTGCTGTAGATGTTCAGTGAATCATATAAAAATCCTTTATACATCCTATCAATCTTCTCATTTATTGAATCTGAATTTGGCATGAGCACTAAGTATAAATAGTCATCAAAATATAATTCTGACCATGGATAGGAATAATTACAGGGTAACCCTATTCAGTGATATTTAAACCAAAGAATTCCCACAATATGACTAAGATTTATTGCCCGAACAAGTGCAATGAACACAGCTGATACCTCTGAGACTAAGAAGAGCATAGAGGGAAAGAGAACTATTCTTATTTACAATGGCACCAGGTATTTGAAAAACATTAAAAAAAAGGGCTGGGGGCAGGAGGGACGGCAAAAGTGTCTCCAGCTGTTTTCCTCAGACTGTACTATTCAGGTAATGGCAGACTTACTTTTTGTGATCCAGATGCTGAGCCCTTAAATGAAGTGCGTTTGAAGGAGCCACTCATCCTCCGTAAGGAACCTGTGAACTTTCCTCCTCTTCCTTTCTTACTCCCCTGGCCCTTACCTTCCATAAGGGACCTAGTACCCCAGCACCAAAGAAAACTCTGATTTTAGTCATGTAGTCTGAGTAGTTTTTTTCTGAAGTTAACAATCATTAAGTTATAGCTTAAATAAAAAGAGAGATAGATGCATAAAACAAAATCAGAGCAAAATAATGAGACTCCTGTTCTGATATGCACAAGTGTTACCAGCCAGCTAGACAAGTAGAAAAACAAGGCAATACACTGATACAAACTGTTGTCCCCCTCCCTCTTCTCTACTAACTATAATCAGGCTTAATGCACACAGCTTCTGCAAGCTATGTTTTTTAATGGACAGAGATTTAATAAATGGTGATTGAAGGTAAATCTACTTTAGAAGCAGCAGCAGCCCAAAAGGGCTTTTTATTCATGCAAAGCACAGGGCAGTCAGATGGAAATTATTTTGGTATCAGTAGAAAAGCACATGAAAAGAGCAGATGGTCCTCAGCAGACTATGGGTTAGAGGCTCGCTGAAATTCTAAAGGATAACTGCTGATGGTTAGTGCACCTTCAGCAGGCCATGGGATGACAGAGACAAGGCTTTAAAAGCAAACAACCCATAGGATCACAAGTTAGATTCTAATTAATAAGGGAATATGGCTGTGGCAAATAAGGTGTGGTGTGTATTATCTTCATGAATTCTTATTAATATCTCAACTGATCTATTTTTACTGTTCTGCCTAAATATGCAGAGTGAAAGCAACGGAGGCAGTTAGGAGAGAATAAACAAGAAATGAGGAAGATACAAGGTACTTTAAAAGAACAATGAAATTGTTATTTATTTGACTCCAGCAGACTTGCCTTCTCAGACCCTGGTTTAGAAATGAAGAAGGATGACAGCAAAGAGAAACCAAAGATCCATTCAGAAACACACCCTGACACTGCTGATTTGTAACTGTGAGTTAAGTCAGAAACACTGCTAATTTACAGGGTTAGTTATACACTCTTACTTTTTATTTATTTATTTATTTATTTATTTTAAGGTTCATCCCTTTATCTCTCAGTAATGACAGAGTGGGAGCCTGTTTACAGCTGCTTACAGTAGGCACAGAAAATTGTGTTGAAAACCTAAAACAAAACAAAATAAAATTGGAAGATGCTGATAGACAGAGATGTATCAGTTTTTTTGTTCTGGTCAGCACAGCCATAATCAAGAAAATGAAATTTTCCAGGCTAGCAAGGATAAGTAGCTGACAACTTACTTAAATTGTGTTGCAAAATGGGAGAGTAAAAGTTCCATGCTCTGCAGGAGAATCACTTCTTTTACATTATTGCAAACCGTTTGTGGGATCAGGTTAATGGAATGTAGAGAGAAGGACATGGACACTAAAAGGTCACAAAAGAGGTCTTCCTTTCTAGCCATTCATTAAACCTAGACAAAACCAAGGAAGGTAAAATTAGCATTTTTGACAATACTTTGACAGTAGCTGTTGTATGATACCGTTTTAAAACATGTCATGGCTTAAGCAATCAAGGCTGAGGTAGAAGCTGGCAAATGGAATACAAAAATCTGGCAAGGACAGTAAGCTGATAAAGCACGGGCAGAATAACCTTAAAAGGAGTTGTGATCAGACAAGCTACTTTACAAAGTAGTACCTCATAAATTCCATGCATACCTGTTCTCAAAAAGGGGTCTCTCCATTATACCTGGTCAGTTAGAAGCAAAACATTGCTATTACTGTGCAAAGCACATACAATCTTCTGTACTTTATCGAGTTAGCTGCAGAAGATAAAATATCTGGGTCAAAAACTACCCTGTTGTGAGTTTGTACTGCTGTGATCTTTGAAACAAAACAAATCACTTCTCTTTATACCAGAACTTGATTTGCTCAATCCTGCCTTTTTCATCTACAGAAGTCATCACTGTATTCTGGAAAGTATTCTCAAATGGTGGTAGCTATTGCAGCAGTTACTTCTATCAATACTGACAGCTGAGAATACGTCCTTCTGGTCTACCATTTTATTTGATAATTATGAACAACACCAAAAAACATTCAGATAATAGCATATGATGAACATTTTTGTATTATACTGTAGTTTAAACACAGCCAATATGAATGCTGTTTAGAAACAACCAAAAAAAAAATATTCAAGGCTTCTTTTCACAGTTCCTCTTCCTCAGCCACAACATGCAACTGAATGCAATGAATAAAACAGAGGTGCATCCTAGTCACTATTTGTGATGTCACCTCACAAAGACGCATAATCTTATGACAATGCAATTGTCATGTTGGGCTGCATTACTCAGAATGGATGACTAGTGGTATTTTGGTAAACGACAAAAATGGGGACGTGTTTTTCAGAAAGAAGAAACTCAGAATACAAATATGAATGTAGACTGTGAATAAGAAATTAATCAACTTGGTCCTTTTGGATCTGTGATTCTAAAACTTTTGTCTAAGCTCCCTGTAATAATTTTTGGTATATTTTAGGGACCACACTGGATTTTCACAAGTCATCAGTACCTTGGAGATGTTCGCATCCGAGAGCCAAATGAAAGTCTTCCAGCAGAAGCTGCTGAATACTAACACCAGTTGAAAAAATCAGAAAGCTATGTTCTGCTGATGCTCTTATCCCTACTGTGTTTATAGAAAAAACACTTTATGGGCTGTTTCCACTATAGCAGGGGAACAGAAACATGTACCATGCTGACACTTTCACCATCTCCATGATTTAAAAGCAGAAGTTTAATGGATTTTCCAAAAGAGCTTGTGGTTTTAGAAGTGCAGTCTCACATTACGAAACTTTTTAAACAAACATTTTTACAGAAGGTTCCTGTCTCACTTTGAATCAGCTCAGCTGACGAAGTAGAAAACTCCAATGGTTTGTAGGGTCTAAGTCAGATCTGTTTAATCACCTGGTTCAAAGCAGCACTGGGGGAGGAAAAGGTACCCTTGCAACAGAATGTAGCTGACAACAAATGAGTATCTGGCACAGTACGGAAGTGAAAGACTCTTAAAATGGTTCTGAAACTGAACAATCCATGACATAAAAGGACATATCTGTCCATCAGCTTCTGTGTTTTGCAATAAAATGAAACTGGTCAAACTTAGATTATGAAAAAGCCAAGACCATACATCCCCATAAAATAGCAAGTGGATTGCAGACACACTCCACTTGAAAGAGGTCACATTCAAGGTCCTTAACAGCCTGCCCCCTGGGAAGAGGAGGAGGCGTCCATTTCAAAGTACACAAAAATAACATACTATGTAAGACCACAAAAATAACATACTATGTAAGACCACAAAAATAACATACTATGTAAGACCAAAGTACCTGTATTTACTAGAGATACCACACCATGGAAATTTAGCATCTGCAGTCATGCAAAGATCTATGGCTCAAAGGCCCTATGATGAATTTGGGTGTTTTTTTAAAGTAAATAGTTTGGTTAAAGATAGCTGTAGTTGTTTCAGCTTATAGAAAATCTAAAATGGACTAAACTGCTCTTACTATTCATGGTCAGAGCTATTTTATGACATTACATCAGAGATGGCTGGTGTCAGTTTTAAAAAAAAAAAAGTGACAGATTTAAAGCTTTGCTCTAAAGTTCACCATGTCAGGTGAAACATTCCCAATCACTTTGGTAGTCAAACTAAATGTGGAAAGCAGTAGTGCATAATCCAGTGAACTTTATTTACACAGACAGACTGGGGTAAGATAAGCTTATACCTGTATAAAGACTTAAATGTAAAAGGCATGTAGAATTAGGCCTTCCCTCACTTTGCATTTAATATGAGTATTAAATTAAATATGAGTTTCTTTCGCAGACAATGGATTATAAAACAAGAACTGAAAGCACTCTTTTTTATGAGATGTCTTAAAAGAATATTTCTGTAAAAAGTGATATCGGTGTCCTTTAACATTTCTGATACAGTAAGAAAATGTAAACAATCCTATGTTTAACTAATAAACCCCTACATTCTGTTAAGGGTATTCATTAATTAGGCTAAGAATAGGAGCTGCTGGTATCATGTTCAGTGCTGCATAAATGCTTTTTCCAAAAAGGCTTATTCCAAGATACTCAGAATTAGTTATGTTGTGCTTGCTATCAAAACATCTAGACAAGTGTCCCCACAAGCAAACCCATTTTCCACTTCAAGAGGAATTTTCCTGTATAAGGACATGAGCATAGACCAGGATTGTCTGAAATCACTATGGGGCTGCAGACTATTACAATTTGAAGTCTTTTCAACTCTTCAGAAACCCACCTGTTATTTTGTTACCAGCAGAATAAACCTGCTACTCTTCCAAACTGAAACCAAATTATGTCAAAATTACTCTTCACGATGATTTAATCCTGTTAATTCATTTATGTAATCCCTACAAACTGTCTAGCTTCAGAGACACAGTTCAATTATTTAATGTATTATTAACTTTAAAAAAAAACCAGCCTCGCCCGAAGTGTTTTCCCCTTGTTGTAGTACATATAAAAAGCTGCAGGAAATCAGACTGACATCTGATAGTTGTGCACAATAACCCCCCAAAGCAGATGACAGAGGGTCTATATGAAATGAGCTGGAATAGAATGAAACTGGGTAACATCTTATAGATATATACTTATATATATACACATCTTATATATATATACTTTCTTCTTGAAAGAACAACATGAAACAAAACTTTCCATATTTCAAACTGTGATACCAAAATGTTTAACATTTGAAGAATGACTGCTGTTGGTTACACTAGCTTCTCAGTGGTCTAGTAGCAGCACTGCATTTGCCTATTCTTACTTCATCAGACCGGGCAGTTTCCAGCCATCTCCACCCCCAACACCTCCACATTCAGATGCACTGATCATTAATCATGCAGATCACAGAAGCAGCATCTTACTTTTATGTCATGAACAGAAAGCTATGAAAGAACTACTAGGTCACATTATTAGCCAAAAGAAACAAAATGCTCCACTACAACACCATAGTAATTTATTAATTTATTGGTTTAGCACAAAACCACATCTTTTTCCCCTAAGATTTCTGTAGTTTTCATCCCTCTCTTTACCAATTACTGAAGAATTAGGTTTTAAATTTTTCCATCTTGTTCCTTTGAGTGTTTCTCCTGTCATGCTAGAAGTACTTTCAAACTTACAACACTTAAAAACAATGATAGGAAGGGACAGAGGAAGGAAAGGACAGAATATAATGACATTAAATCCAGCATTGCTCAATATAAAAGTAGAACAGGCAGTGATAATGTTACCTACTGGGACACAATAGCTTAGTACCAAACTAAAGAGAAAGGTATTGAGGTTCGGAAGATCAGACACACACTGAAAAAAAAAAAAACAACAAAACAATTACACATCAAATAACTGGTTTTATCACAAGCTCTGATACAACTAATGCTATTCAGCTTCCAAATCACTTTTTCCTTCTTTTCTTAAAAAAAAAATAAAATAATTCTTTGGACTGTTGATGATATTAGATGCACATTAAAGAACTGCATTTACACATTCAGGACTGTAATTTCCAGCCTTATTAATAACATGAACAAGACCTAAATTATGGGTAGGTTCACAGACTTATGAGTAGGATCAGAAATCAAATTAACCAAACAAAAAATTCCAAAGCTCCAGGTCCCTAAAACAAAGGGAAAAAATTTAAAAATTGTTTTACATTTTCAAGTTCTGGAGAAGCTTGAACACTCCATGAAATCTCAATGTTTTGCCTTGACAGTATGATAATTTTCCAGGCAAAGTACATTTGTTATTTGAAAAAAAAAAAATTTTGCTGTACAGAGCTTGACATCTTTCTTAATTCTGAATAGCTGCAACTCAAATAAGGAAAAGCATTTTTACACCATTTTACAGGACTCTATTTAAAAAGTTCCCATGCACAACAAAACTGACGGTAGGAACAACACATCTTCAAGACCCTTTAACAGCTCACACTTCAGTTATACACTGCAGTACATTCTTGTTTTATCTCAGTCATAGATGTTACTCATTACATACTACAACATTTCTCAATTCTTGAGTTTCTATCCCTAAAGTGTGTGTTACCTACCATGAGAAAGAGAACGCTGTAGGTTGCTGGGGACTGCAGTCTGCTGGGCAAAGTTCACTTCTTTTTCTGTAAACTACATATCCTCACAACAATGCTGCAGTAACCTAGGCAAAAGCATATTTGGATTAAAAATGTAACAGTTTACACAACAAAACTCAGCATGTAACTGGCAGGTGACATGTACAGAAAGGAAGTTCCGTTTAATCAATTCCACACTTAAAAAACTCAGAGGAAGTCTGTAGGCTACTTTGTGGTACTTTTACTTCAGCATTGTCTGTTTATCCATTCCAAGAGCCTTTGTTATTTACCAACTCTGTCCCCTCCCTCCTTCTCTTGCAAGGAAAAACAAAACAAAACAAAAAACCCAACCAACGAACCAAAAAGAAAAACGAACAAACAAACAAAACCACAAACCAAACAAACAAAAACAAACACTACCCCAGATTTAAAATTAAATTAAGCATCTAATGAGAAACGGCAGAGAAAAGGTAAAGAAATAAGAGGCCAATAGATCTGTAAATTGGTGCCTGTATTATCACCCTCACATATAAGAAATAACCTGTACTGACCACATGAATAATCTTATTTTCACAACCTCCCTGGGGAGTACAACCTGCACAAACCCACCAGATCTCTTTGTCACCTCACCCTCAGGGATAGACTCAGCTTCTCTACAATTGTAGAATCATACAAAATTAAGTTGTAATGACTTCTGAAGCTCACCTAGTCTGACCCCCTCTTCAAAGGGGAGACAACCGAATTGTGATTCAGGACTTTGTCCAGATGAATGCTGAAAACCTCCAAGGATAGTGCTTCCAGTCCTCTGGGCTCCAGTAGTCAGCCATTCGCCACTGTAAGGAATTTTTTCCTTATGTCCCTTTGGAATTTCCCTTGCTGTAATTTACAGCCACTGTTTCTTCCCTCTGCACCTCTGAGAAGAATCTGGTTCCACCTTCTCTGGAACACTCCTTTTCTTAGTGGAAGACTGCAATTAAAGTCCTCCTTAGCCTTCTGCCCTCCAAGCTGAACAAACCCAGCTTTCCTGACCTATCCGCACATCAGGTACTTCCATACCCTGATCATCCTAATGGCCCCTCACTGAGACATTCTCCAATCTGTGTCCCATACTAAGGGACCCCCAAAATGAAGACAGTACTCCAGATGTGATCTCATGCGTGCCAAATCTTCGAATAAAAATTAACAGATTTATGATGCAATATTTAGTTATTACTGTGCAGAAGAAATAAGAATGTAAAATCTGAGTTTCCATAAAAGCATTTTCTACTGAGTTTTGATTTTGTGAGGAAAATAGGAATACTTCCAAAAAAGGTTTCAAAAAATATTGAAGCCAATTCTGTGGAGAAAAAAAGTTGTACTTATTAACAATATTTCTCTAGCCAATGGCACAGCTAATGAGTTAAAAACTTGTCTGGGTGAACAACAAGTAGATAGCTCACGGGCTCTCATTCATTGTAAGAAGATACTATTGTAAGAATATACTATTTATTTTGTCTTCAAAGCCCAGTTCAACACAATATTAAGTTGGCTGTAACATATACTGATGGAAACAGATAAGAAATGTCACCAGACCTTGGATAGCAACGTAACATACAAAATTATATAGCATGAATTACAAATGGAAAATGATGGAATCGTTATAACAGGAATCAAAACCTCCCCCCTCTCTTATGTGTAGAATTTAGCTCTGGAATTGATTGAGACCTATATCCACCCAGTTACTTTGAAAAAACACAGGTAGCCTGTCATCCATGGATGAGGTGATTCTCTAGCCCCCTTGCCTTTAGTGGTACACAAAGAATAAAAGCTTGGAAGAGAATTATAAAACCCCAAATTCATTACAGCCATTCAGAGAATACAGGCCATGCAGAGATGGAGACTCTCAGTATTTGGTATGAAACACTCTAAGTGTACCAGCAGCTCATTCATATTGCCCTATGTTACTCTGGATACAACCTGAGTCTTTAAAAGCATTCTAGGATTTCACACCTACTTTAAGGATAGATAACAAATTAATTAAAATTATGTTCATTAAGTCTCAGAACACTTATAATTTACTTTCTTTTTAGATAGATAGAACAATATAACACTTTCCAATCCTCACAGTCATAGCGATACAATAAACTAGATGACAGAAAGGATTACACTACATTTTCTGTGATTACAGACTAGCTTTGCTGCAACCTTCTCCATTTTCTGTGCATCATTTACACTGAGCAAGGACTTCTCACTGGACTCAGATTTGTCAGTGACAGCACACTTCCTTCTAATTAATTAAAATACCTATCAGTCTAGTCTGAAAAATGATAAAGAGTACAGAGTATTCACCCCCAGATGACCATTATGACCAGTTTGCCTGAATAATGAGCTCAAGCTTTTTCTTTATTTCCCCTATATTTTCAATATTTTCCAAACACTCTGTTTATACCCAAACAATTAGATGTGGTAAATAGAATGTCTTTAAATATTTTCTGTTAAATATATTTGAAATGTTTTTCTCCTATGCCTAAAACATGGCTGAAATTGCTGTACATTAATACAGTTACTTTCCTCTGTAATAAAAATGGAATGCTAGCCTTGTTATTGCAACAGGAAACTGGAGACAGAGGGAAGGACCTCTACCCCAGTCTGTTGTGCTGGACAGACTAGGAAGATGCTGGGGGCCTTCTGGGTGTGAGCAGGGTGACCCTAGATCCAAAATGCAAAAAAAAAGAGTGATTTCAGAAGTAGAACCATTGCCACTGGTTCTGGCCCTGCATTGAAAATGAGATGAATGACAGCTGACTTTAATGCATACTGTGTTAACACAGACAGCAATCAGATACAGCCTCACAATCTTAAAAGCAAAGGGGATTTTGACATAGATTTCAATGAGTATAGGATCTCCCAAGAGTAAGAAGAGTTTCCATTTCAGCTGAGCAAAAGATTGTCTACATTTCAGTATTCAGTACACCACTATTTCAAAGCAATACTGTGGCGTCAAAAAAAAGCTACTTAAATCAGAACATTTCCAGATCTATAAGAGTGTAAAACAAAGGATGAAAGAATGTCTCTTACTTAGCTAATAACAGAAGAGTTCAAAGGATAGTGAAGAAAAAGAGACAGCAGAACTAAATCATAAACAAAATGAATAAATACAAGTGAGCATTGAATCCTTGAACCTGCACCACCAGACATTAGTCTACTAAACTCCACTGATATGAGAATTGAAAGAAGGAGCCTGTAACTCCAAGAGGAAGTAGCTTATTTCAGCTTCCCACCGCAAGACATCTACAACTGGTGACAAAAACTCACCCCTTGCTTGGGTAAACAAGGAAGGTCTGAGCAGCAGGTTTGCTGGAACTCTGCTCATACTCAACATACTAAATAATGAAACATGGCTTCCTACTGTGCTCATCACTCTGGGGATAGAGACCTCTTTTTGGGAAATACAGTTCCTTACTATCAGTTCTAAAAAGGGGGAAGGATGGACTTCAATTAGATGCTTTATTAATGTATCAGTTCTCTTATTCACAGCATTGAGTTCTATTGTGAAATTCCAAATACGTAGTTACTAGTGCCACATCCATTTAGTATCTTTAAGGGCAAATACTTTTTACCTCCATCATTTGGCAACTTGGTTCTCACTGACAACACTTTTTAATAATATCACCAGCTCCATCTGGTGGATGGATATTCTGCAGAATGTATTTTCTTGAAGGGAAAGAATAGGATTTTCTAACAGCTTTGCTTGTCCTTCCTTTAGAAATGCAAGCATTAAAATGTCTAATATTTAATTACTTTTACATAATATTAGTATGTGGGAAAGGTAAAGTATGCTAAAATGTCTATCTTTGTTTGCAATTAATTGTCCAGGAGAGGTCTAAAAACCTCTCTGTAAGAAAAGAAATTTAATTGGCCACTGAACTTTCCTAAACCATCACATACTGGTATTGTACATAATCACGTTGGCCCTAATTGGGAAAATTGCTTTTCAAACGAGAAAAAAAAATACTTAAAATAAAATAATTTGGACTGGTTAGTAATAGTGGCAACTGTAACCTAGAGAAGACACAGAAATCTGCATCATTGTGATATAAGAAGAACAAGACAATATGAAGTATGAGTTAGCTGCAAAATAAAAATAAACATAAAATGCAGAGCAGGTTTAGAAGTAGTGAAGTGAGAATGAGATAATCTCTTCCTGGCCCTGATTTGTTATGGGACAATGTGCAAGTTACCCCATATCTTTAATACCTTGATTTCTCTGTCTGAATGAAAGAAGCAATCATACACAAACCTATGCAAAGACTTTAATTCCATGACCTTCGTAAAATCATTTGAAGTCCTTGGACAGATGCAAGTACTTGAGAAAACAATCCTTACATTTTCGCAAGAACATTCTCAACTGTATTGACAAGCCCACAGTTCTTCACAATAATGAGTTCAAAACTTTTGCAAGATGTTCACATTACTTTGGCAACATTAATGAACTGGCCAAAAGGGAAAGAAAGGTAAACTTCAGCTGAAATCTCAGGGTGCTCATTTAAAAGTGTCAGCTACACAAACCAAACATCTTATTTCACAGGTCACACATCACAGGAAGTAAGGAAAACAGAGTAGAAACACAAATATAATAGCACTGATACTTCTCTGCATTGTAACTCTAGCACTTAAAGGTCTCTATTTCTGTTAAATTTACCTATCACAGATGATGCGTTAGGAAACACCAGTGAGCAATAAATCAGCATCTTCTAAATGGTTTTGTCTGTCAGAGCTTAGCACCTCTCAGTGTATTACTGGTCCCTATTTATTCACATGGCTTAACCAATTCCTGTGACATTCCAGTGAGTTTTAGCATTATGCTGGATATTTTCTGATTGTAGTGTTTGATCTTCTGTTGACAAATATTTGTTAAGAAAAGAAATGTGCATCAAATCAGTGAAACCTAATTATATTGAGGTATTTTGAGAAGCAAATTAGGAGAATATTTCATTCCTCTCATCTGCTTACCAAGCACTAGATAAAAATACAACTGTGCTTTATGCTGACAATCTACATAGAAGAATAGGGCATATCTATAATGTTTTTATTGATTTCCAGGGGATTGCCAACAGTGAAAAACACCACCATACACACTCACTCAGAGACTGTCAGGAGCACCTCATCCCTTTTATATGTTACTTAGGACGTTAGCTCCAGCTTATGGTCAGTGGCAAGATGTGACAGGTTAATCATTAAAAACAAAAAGCTTATGGGCAGCTACAGATCACTACTCTACCAGTAAGATCTAACAGCCACCAGTCTGCCATGCTCTCTTATGGTAAGAGGCAAATGACAGTCAGAATGACAGACTCATTACCCAGGTCTCTGTCTTGAATCAATTATTCAGAGAATTCCCACATTTACCAGTTAAATGTTCCTAAAAGACATGGAGAACCTGGATCACAATAATAAATTCCAGCTGACCATCACACTAATCTCCAGAGATCTGACAGATGATGCTGGATTTTCTTTGCTACTTCCTAAATTTCAACAAGTAACATTGATTGAGGGGATACATAATGGGGGTGAGGACTTCTCATTTTCCTCTTTCATAGTCAATGTTTTTGTAGTTGAGATCACATGAGTTAGTGATCTCTCTCCCCCCTGACTATAGTCTCAGAGACACCAGTAAAGAGAAAAACTGCTCCAAAACACACATGCTAGAGTCAAATGAGCAAAGCAAGACAACAAAAACTACAATCCCACCTGACCTTGCAGTAATAGGATCACATCAAGATTAGTCTATGTCATAGGTTAAGCCCACTGAAGTAAACTAATCTTTCTGCAGCCAGCTAAGACTATATGTTTACTCACTAAACTGGGAAAAAATCAGGAGTGTGAAATACCTCTCTGCTGGAACGGAACATCTAGACCACAGCTACATGAATGTTTAGCTCACTCACTGCTGCACCACTGACCTTAAGGTGGCTTCAGAGAGGAAAAGCTCTTTTAACAGGTTTTTAATTTATGTTGTGTGATTGATGAAAGAAAGGTATATTCAAGTCATCAGATCACCGTTACACTGAAAGGCTTACAGACTCCACTAATTCATATTTGGGCAGTCAACTTTTTGTCTGAGCAAAGCAGCACAGACAGCTTCCAGAAGAGAGATTCTGCACATCAGCACAAAGATGCCTTGCAGGCAGTGGGACAGCCGTCCTTTGGAGGGCAAAGAAATATTCCATTCAGACTGCAAGCAACAGGAAGCTGAGCTGTGGCAGCTCTGAGAAGGAACAGCATCATCACTGTGCTTCTCTGCTCAATACAACAGCTGGTGACTCAACTGCAAATGTACTAGCCCACTTCTGTCCTGACACCAGTCCCTTTGCACAGCACACACTACAGGACCACAGCATCACACTACAAAACAGGTGTTTGTTCCCTGATGAGTACCATCAAACTACTTACTTGCCCAATCATTAAAAGTAATGACATTTGTCCATCTGCAGAAAAAGGTACATTTGGGGATATTTTCTTCCTCAGAGGAACTTGCTTTCTAGTGCATACAGGACACTTCTCTATAAAACATATTTACCAGTCTGCACATCCTTAGGAGCTGTACATTCTGCCATCTCAGTCCAGGCTGCTCACAATCCTTTTGTATACTTTCTTCTCTCCTTCACCACTATTAATTACAATGTATTCCAGGATCTCTATCTTGAATTTCCACCAAGATATTAACATGTGACTGAAAGAGGGGGGCTGGGGGAGTTAATATAGAAATAAAACACATTTTGGCAGTGTTGCCTCACATGCCTTTGGTTTTCTACTCAGAAACAATCACAGGCCAACATCTCCAGATAACATGGCTAAGAGTTGTACCTGTGAAAACACAATATCCAAGATGCGGAGCTGACATCAAAGATACTGTTTTACTGAAGGCATAGTCTTAAGTGGCACCAAAACCAGAACGTGCAAAAATCTGGATAGTCACTACTGCAGAAACATTGGAAGAGTAAGGTCCCTACATGGGAGAGTAACCACCTGACTTTGGGTCACCATCACACTATTGCTGCCTAACTCACCAAGATGGTCTATTTTAATATCTGTTTTTTAAAGAGCTCCTGGCTCTTAGTGGAAAGCTAACATACATAAGATCAATATATCTCTGCTTATTAGTCTACTCAAAGCAGCTTTCCCCACATGTACTCGAGAAATTTCATCTTCATGTGCTACAGGACGACAGAAGTACAATGAAATAAAGTCTTCAAGAAATATTTTATGAGTAGATAGTGCCTTGAGAACAAATTCACAAATAATGAATGAAGTCCAAGACTAATTTGACAGAAGATGAAGAAAGCTTCTTGACCAGCAGAAGAAATTTTAGTTCACCAAGAAGTACTCGAAGATCTCCAAGGTCCCTTCCAACACCTGACACCCTGTGATACCCTGTGATACTGTGTTTTGTGCTGTGCATGATGCTTTTTTTTCTTTTTTCCTACAGCTACAGCTTTCTGGGCCCAATCTTACATATCTTAGAGGTACTGAATTCTCCACATATTTATCATAGTTATATCTCCACAACATCTCCACATATCTCCACAATTTATCATAGTTCAGAAACAAAAGCAGTGCATATTTTAGGATTTAAGGGAGAGTTAAGCATAGACTGGCCTTATGCCAGCCCTCAGCAGTAGGTTGAATTCCACTTTTAATGAAGTTGATATGAACTAGGCTTTTCCGGGATCTGCAGGATTGACCCTACTGTTAAACTTGAAAACTTTGTTATATTGCTTCACTGCAGTCAAGTAATTATCAGTATAAGCACATTTGAATCAGAATTTTTGACATTTGTTTTAGTAGGGAATAAGCAGATACAATAGGAATCAACCAAAAGGACAAACTAATGCACACATTATCACATGGTTGTGTATCTGTGACGTAAATCCAGTCAAATTAATCTGTGTAGCTTTTTACATGTGCAGGCTTTAATCACCTCTTTGTTCTGTGTTTGTACAGTATCTAGCTCAACTGAGTCCATACCTTAGCTTTCTGGTATCCTACTAAAAATAATCAAATCAGCATCACTGTGTGCTTAAAGATTGGAGTTTTTTTGATTAAATCCACTGGGAAAGTAAGGGTACATTACCTTCTCACTGTCCACTACTCCCACAAGATTTTGCTAAAAATATTAGTATCAAAAGAGAAAAGAGGTTCAAGGTAGTAATATTTTTGCATCCCTTAACAGGACTATTATTCCCCCCCAAAAAACAGGAAATTGAACACCAAAGGCCTATTTTATCAGGACATATCTAGTTGTAACTGTAGATGAGAACAAATCCCAAATTGAACAAGGAGAAACATGGTGATACATAAACTTGAACCATTAGTATTTTTATAAAAATCTTGGCCTCTGCTTGATGCGAACTCCAATGCTTTCATCTCAGTAACAGTGAGGTATAGGCCATTTCTCATCTGAGCTACTCAAGGCCTGGCTGGTGACAGCCTACCGCCAAGCTCCATTTCAGCAGCCAGATAATCAATACAGACATAAGGAGAGCTACTGTATTGATCTAATTTGTTTTTTTTTTGTTCTGTGTTCATCTCAAAATAAGTGTAAGCATATTAGATTCCAGTGTAGTTGGTAAAGCGAGATAAACTGCACGTGCTCAGAAATGTACCCCTTTGTTTCAGGTCAACAAGGACTGCAGAGATAATCATGGCAGTGCAACAAAAATAAGACCAATTAGATAAAAATAGTTAATTTCAATTCTTTGCCTTGCCATGCTTACAGCATCAGCCATTTTTCATTCACCATCTGCTTCTTATACTGTTCTATATACCAGCAATGTTTTGTTTTCTTGTATAAATGAGTATAAAGAAACTTGAACTTTAATGAAGCATTTTAACAAGTACGTATCAAAAGCTATGTATGTACCTCTGTACTTTTCTCTTAAGCATGTTTCAGATGACTAAAAATTTACTTTCATTTTGAAGTCAGGAAAAAGAATCCCTCTCTTCTTTTAAATTCAAGAAAGATAGAGAATGTCTTTGCTTAGATAACATATTCCAGGTAAGTAAAAATGTTATTGTACTGAAAGAACAGCTCAGATTTAAACTACTTAGGGTGAATTAAAGTTCAAGTGTCAGAAGACATATTGGAAGAGATAACTACCACTTGGGAGGAAAAAACAGGCAGCTCTCATCTCACCAAAGGTAGAATAAGCTTTTTTAACAACCTACTTTGCAAAATACCTTTGACCTAAGCAAACGGCCACTCAAAAAATGTTAGAAAAGACCACATTTCTTTTCTTAGTTTCACTCTATCTGTTCATTTACTTTACTGTTTTCCTTAAAATAGAAGAATGGGAAGCACCTACCTTGTCAGACTTGAAGAAAGCACCACATCCTTGGGATGCATTTTTGTTAGAGATAGCAAGATAATGTTTAGTTTAACATAAAAGTATTTTCCATAGCCCTTAGCATGCAGAGGTTCTTTCAGCTCTGCTAGAGGATGTGCAAATGTCTGCTCAGGGTATTAGAAAGGCTAATTCCCTCAACTAAGCTTGCTTGCTGCTATGGACTACTACAGGCTTTATTTGTATTAGAGACTTACTGGTTGCCCAAGGAGACAGTGCTGTGTCACAGGCAATTGTGAAAGTGATGTGGTATAAGGTTTCTAAAAATTTAGATTTTAATCTAAATCCTAAAAAGGAAGCATGTAGTTATTTTTTACTTTTCCTGTGTCAGCAGATATGCAATAAAGTCACATACCATTTCCATTCACAGCCAAACTGTTACTTGAAGAGTCAATGGCAGCAGATCGGAGTACACAAATACTACTACCCAGATGACAGCAATTTTAAGAGAAGCTCAAGCCATGTTAGAAAAATGAGTGTTTGTGGGGTTTTTTTTTCAATTTTGGGTGTAGACCAATTAATCTTGCCTAATTATGTAATTTAGAACCAGGCTGATTATGGAACAATAGAACTAATCCTAGGAGGGGTTAACACCTGTAACTGCCATCTATAGCAGGAACAAGAACAATGGTATTGATTGGAGACATATTTGAAGTTATGTGCTACTTTGAATAGAAACAAACACCTAGATGCAATCATAATGAAACTCTCATGAAACAGCTGAAAATATCATTATTCACTAAGGCATTCTTCAATGTATGAGCACAGATAACGGAATTTAACAAAATTTATGCATCACAACCTGTTTGCATTTCTGCAAGGGAAATTTTGTACTTAATATAAATGTTGGCAAAAATCTAAATGAGACATTTTTGGTTCAGGTTGACTCCTACCATTCTGGACTATGTTGTTTAAACAAACTATGTTGTGGCATTTAGCTTCAGGTAACATTGAAGAATCTATGCTCACCTGAAGCACTGCATTTCATTATAGGATCTGCAGCTGGCTGTCTATCTGCCTATTCTCTTTGGCCTGTGCTAATACAATTTCCATAACTGGGAAACCATTTAAAATTAAGCTATTTTATAATTATCACTCTCGAATAAACTACCTTCATAGTCTCACTTTCTGAACAGCAGCACAGGCCAAAGACAGCATTATACAGATTTGTAGACTGTTCTAAATATAACTGGTTTCATTTTTTTTCTGTGTCCTAAAGAAAATAGAAAAGTCATAATTAATGCAACCACAAATAAACCTTTAATTACTCTTTATACTTTATGCCTGCTGGAGATGGCTGTTCCTATCAGGTTTCTCACAGTCTCAATGACACACACCAAGTCCTTCTCTTTTAGGCACATTTCTTTTTTTTACTGTTTACCCATGTATCCAGCCAAGCCTTCTACAACATTCACATCATCAGGCTCCAAGAAATGGAGCTAGCAAGCCATTTCTTTGGCTTAGATACAAGGGAAAGATAAATAGGCATCTAGTCATTAGATTACTAGCTGATAAGAAATCTTCTTGTGCAAATCAAATGTTCCTCTGCAATTTGTTGTTCCTGAGCCAAAATGATGGGCAGTTTCTTCCTATACTTTCCTACTTTAAATCACTGATCTTAAATCAGTACTTTGCTTATTCCTTCCTCACAAAAGCATGGAAAGGGCAAGGTGGCTCTGTAGTTCATTCATTTCTTCTTTTCGTGGTCAAAGTCAGAGTTTACAAGGGATATGAATTCCCTAATTACACAATTACCAGTCCCAGATGTTACTAAACTGCAAAAGCATGGATCTGTCTTCACCTAAAAGAAAGGTGAAGTGACAAATTTTATTTAGCCCAACCTAGCAGCAACTCAAAAAGAAATACGTCAAAGTTGCTGGCACCCCAGAACGAGGCTCAAAAAGGACATGAAGATAATGGGAGACAGAAGAGGATAATAAACTGAATTTGCAAGGGATCCTGATCTTTCTGTTGCAGAATGAGACAAAGCTTCCAACACTGCAAAGGAAATAATATGTTGCCTGAAACTTCTTATTCTTTGGCTACATCCGCAGCTACAGAAATAATTTTATTAGTACGCTGGCTAACAGTGCAGTATGTCCCAAAACAATGCTCTTTTTCAAGACCATAAACTGAAAAAAAAGTCCCACTGGGAGCTACCAGCATCCAAAAATATTATTTCCCTCTATATAACTAAAGTAGAGACTGTGTAATATGTTATATCAGGTAATATGATTGAAAAATATATATTTCCATCTCCTTATCAGAATGGACTATAGCCCCACTCTTCATACTGTTTAAATCTTACTCTCCAATTCAATCTATGGGGCCATACACTTAGACAGCAACTGCTGAAGTGTAATTATAGCAAAAAAGGCTGGAATGTCCACAGCAAGAATATGTGGCTAATAGTCTACACCTTACTTGGCTCATTAACTCTTACAGCTACATACAGATAAAGGCAGATTCTAACACAGTTTATTTTTTACAGAAGCAGACAATGAAAGGGATTTCTGAAGATTTTTTTTTTCAAAATAATTTTCAGGTAATGTAATGTTTTAAGAATTTTATTTTTAATACAATCACTATTTTATTCAGTGGTGAAGGACATGCTGCACTAACTGAAGAGAGTAATGCAATTATGATCAGTTGAGAGAGGTTGTGGATATGAATCTGTTTGAACTGTACATTGTTAGATTGTCAGCAATGGAAGACTAGTTGATGTAGTAAAATCTAGACAGTAATAAATGAAGGAAGCAGATAAGTATTAAGAACAAGCTACTATTACAACAAAACTACATTTCATAGGGCCAAAACAAGAATTCTGGCTAAGAACCCACTTCTCCTCTAAGGAGCTTTGAGACAAAGAAAACTGCTGAAGCCAGAATAATACCATTAGCAGTATCTTGTTAGAAAATTAGACTTACAGCTGGTACTAAGAGACTCTTAAAACTATTAATATTATTACATTAACTTCTGGAAAATACATAAGGAGATTTATAGCTACTATAAAAGATGACTGTTTCACTGCAGTTGTAAGCAGTATCAAATCTGGCCACTAAATAATGTTGAACTAGAACTTGCCTAAGAAACTGAAGATTTTGACTAAGACTCTTCTTTTAACTAGCTCAATAAAAAAAAAAAACAAAAACCAAAAAACAAACAAGCACACAAACAAAAACAAACAAACAAACAAACAAAAAAAAAAAAAAAAAAAAAACAAACAAAAAAAAAAAAAAAAAACACACACAAAAAAAACACCCCACCAAAAAAAAAACTCCTCCCAAAATTAAGG